>JAHRHZ010000076.1:1974461-1995312 GCA_024137785.1 Ginglymostoma cirratum
ACAAGTTTTCCTGCTCCTATGATGCTGCTTGGCCTGCTGTGTTCATCCAGCCCCATGCCTTGTTATCTCGGATTCTCCAGCATCTGCAGTACCTTTTATCCTTAAGATAACAGCTCTGTTGCATATTCCATCTGCTGAATTCAATGTTTCATTTCCAACATGTGAAAACTCTCATAATGATGCAAATGAAATAAGAGATGAAGACCTTTTCACACATATCAGGGGAAGGCTGACTGATTTTATTACCCTTGGGGAAAACTTTACTTTCAGCTCAGATTCTCTTTTGTTTAATCTACATCAATATCATTAAACATGGCCAACTCATTTAAAACACTTCAATCACTGTCCCACGTATTGAAATGGCTGATGGGATTGAAAGCTCAAAAGTCTTGTACATACTTGTGACAACATGTATTGTGAAGTATTAAGTACTTGATGTCTGTAAGATAGGATATATGCTAATTAGTAGCTCTTGTTGAGACTTGTGCCCATCTCAAAAACTACTGGCTTCAAACTTTATTAATTAAATTGTTTTAATACTGGGGTGACTTAGTCAAAATTATGATTGACTATGTCAGTCTTTCTCACACATATCTGATTGTATTTTCCTAATTGTACTTCGTCAATGCTTGCTGTGAATCGTTGACATATTTCCCACTTCAACTCTCAAAGAAGATCTGAATTGGTATTTTCAGGAGGCTAGTTATTAATAGCAGCAAAGTTCAGCAGGTAAATTGTGCTATTCCTTTTGAATTCAGGTTTTGTATGTATTTAAGTTTTGCTGCTTTTCAGCTGTTTTAGTACTGAATGAAAAAAATTGCAGTACTGAACTGAAAAGCTGCAATAACCATTAATTACCTCTCTACCCTTGAAATGCTAGGCAAACACAAAGCTGAATTCATGACTCTCGTAAGGGCAAGACGCATGATGAATGTATGAAAGATGAACAGCTTATTATTAAAGTATTTGACTGCGGTCATATTTTTAAAGCCTCTTAACACTATGGGCATGTTGGCGCTTTTACCATAGTGGCACTGAATCACTATTACCAGCACGTTTGGTGTAACCAGAAGATAGTTTTATGTGGTTACTGTCAATCACAAACATTGTAATACTGAATAGTCATTGTCAATTTGCAGATTAAGTTATGCTGATGGTTTTTCGTACTTTCCATAAATCTCTTCATATCTACAGGCCCTACTTCGTGACTTTGCTTTCATCAAATAGTGCAAATGGGGCTATCTTCAATTTTTTTTCCAAGTGTCCATGCTCCCTGTACAAGTTAGCAGCACAAAATGCTGGGAATACACATCAGTTTGGGCAGCATTTGCCAAGACGAATCGAGATAATGCTTCACAAATTCATCACATGTGAGAGAGAGAGAGTGACCTCTCCAAAATGTGTTAGCTCTGCAGTCAAAAATCCATCTTCCCTACTCTGCCAAAACAACTCCTGAAGACAACAGCTTTGCTGCATCAAGTTCATCACAACTTCACAAATATGACTCATGTTTCTCACAGCAGCAGAACATCTTGATGACAATGTATTAAGGGTTAGCTTTCAAATCTACACAGCTGCTTGCCATAGGTGTGCCCTTTTGCAGGCGTGCATGAGGCAGCTGCCACTTTAGACCATCATAGGATCCTTTGAGGATCCAGGCCGCCTTCCTCTCAATCTTGTGAAGATTGGCACTGATCCATCCAGCATGATCTCGAGGTCCCCACCGCAAAATGGTGTACAGATTTCCCCCTTTCTGACATGTCTGTGGCACATGTCAGGAATCATGCAGGACAGCTCTGGACTGACAGAGTGGGTGGACTGAGCTCAGAGTGTCTGGATGAAGAGTGAAATTTTAAAGATGTCACAGTGCGAAAAATACTGCTGAATTCTGAGATATCCACTGACAGATAAGTTATTCCAGGGATGGTGTGTGGTGGGATGGGTCCATAGGGTCAATGTAGACAATTAATGGGGGTACGGTGACAAGATAGGGCGAGAGAACCAGCTAAGCCTCTTGATATCAAATCCTCCAAAATACTGATTGGAACTCAGACATGGACAAATAAAAGGAATATTCAGCCCACAGTTCTTGTTTTTATAGCTTGTAAATAGTTGAAGAGAAATGATAAACTACACCTTATTGGCTTTGCAAGACATTTCTCATTGGACCAGAAGGTGGTTAATCTTGCATGCTGTTGGCCATGTAAATATATTAAAAAAGCTCCCACATGTAATTAAAAGGGATGGCAAGACGTACAACATAGTGATCAGCATGGACCCTGATGCTTTAATTTAGCAACACCAATCCCAATGCAAATTAAATGCTGGCAATGCAGAAGACTTCAATGAAATGAGATGCTGCTGATTGCTGAGGACAGCAAATATATTTTGTAGCAATCTTCAACATTGAAGGATGTTTCACAGAATGACTCAGAAGGCATTTCTGACATGATAAAAGATATGCTCGAAACTAAGAAAGCTGCAGCTCCAAGATGAAGGTAAAGGCTACATTGTGAGGCAATGGTCTACGTGGGAGCATTCCGTTAGCTGTTTATTCATTGGTTGAACTCAGACATGGGAGATTGACTGAGATAAAACTAAAAATGTGTGAATTTTTAAAAAATTATGAATTGCAACTCAAGAATCGTGAGATGGCTACTTTTACAAATAATGACATGGACATCTGCTGCAGGCAAACTGATGAGGTTAAGGTTGAGTACCTTTTTCTCTCTTGTTGGTTCCTTCACTATCTGTCAAAGATCCTGTCTAGCAGCTATGTCTTTTACAACTTGCCCAGCTTAGTCAGGAGTGGCACTGTTGAGCCACTCTTAGTGCTAGACGTTAAGTTTCTCCACCCAGAGTACATGCTGCACATTTCCTATCTTCAGTGCTTCCTCCAAGTGATATTCAACTTAATCAGATGAAGGAGTGAAAACATGGTAATCAGTAGGATATTTCCTTGCTCCGTTTGACCTGATGCCATGACCTCACAGTCAGTGTCTGGAGTCAGTGTTGAGGACTCACAGGGCAACTCCCTCTAGATTGTACAACACTGTTCTGTCACTTCTGCTAGGCCTGACCTTCCGGTGGGATTGGATATATCCCGGGATGGTGATAGTGTTCACTCGAACATTGGATATAATGTATGATTCCATGGATATGACTATTTCAGGCTGCTGCTTGACGAGTCTGTGTGGTGCCCCCAGATGTTACTAAGGAGGACTTTGATGGGGTTAACAGACCTGAATTTACTATTCCTGTTTCTGGGTTAATGGCATGTGGTCCTTTTGGTTTAATTCCTTTTTTGAGATTTTTCAGCATTCTGATACAACTTGCCAGGCGATTTCAGAGAGCAGTTAAGAGTCAACTACATTACTGTGGGTCTGATGTCACACTTAGGCCTGAACAGGTTTGGACTGAAGTGTTCTGCATCTTTGTTGGATGGATTTTGTATCATGATAAATTGACAATTTTCTATTTATTAAATAAGCCAGTTTGAAGGATCCAATCATTCTAAGATCAATACAGAAGAATTATACAACCAGCCACATCAAGAAACAGTTAAAATATTTTTAATTCTTTTGTTGTGACCCATAGACTGGTGGAAAATGAGAAAAATAGTGTGCTTTTCTCATCTTAGTTGTGACAGAATGCAAAAATAATATTCTCAATTTGCAGCTGGCAGAACAGAATTACATTTCTAACCAAAACAGAATTATCCTAAAGGATTGTGTTCAGAATGAAGCATACATGCATTCTCAATTCTATAGTTTCTACAGAGTGTAAATATGCTCAGGCCTTCTTTTTCAATTGTTGAATTGATTCTGGCAGGG
Organism: Ginglymostoma cirratum; assembly: GCA_024137785.1. NCBI lineage: Eukaryota > Metazoa > Chordata > Chondrichthyes > Orectolobiformes > Ginglymostomatidae > Ginglymostoma > Ginglymostoma cirratum. Next base: position 1,978,295 of record JAHRHZ010000076.1, read on the forward strand.
CCTTGCAACTTAGTCACAAAATTAAGATTTGTAGCTTAGATATCAGCAAAGAATGGTCTGATTAGTAAGTCCAGTATTTCTCTGCAATTTTAATGGAGGTATGAAACTATAGATTTTGTAACTTAAGACTGTTTCATAAGAGCTAATGAAATGTTAATCTTTAATATTCAGTGGTAATTATTCTTCAAATATTATCTTTTATTATCCAGCTGAATTACTTCTATTTTACATTTTTTTCCATTCTGCAGTAATATTATCAATTATTGCACCAGCTGAGATTACCATGACGGAGCCTCCCTCTCAGCTTTGCCCCTCACCTGAGGTGTGATGACCCTCAGGTTAAACCACTACCAGTCGTGTCTCTCTTTAATGACAGAGCAGCCCTATGATCCAGCAGGATTATGATGACTTTACCTTTTATTTATTAACAATCTCTGCTGCGCAAACTTACTGTATTATCAGCTGTATTCTTGCTTTTCCATTCCAAGATCCCTTATAAAGCAACATTTTTCATACCATTTCTTTCCCCCAATTCTCTCCTTGTTTCTCTCTTCTTCTAAAGGACTTATGCCTTGCTGTAATGTGTTCCCATGTGCATCAGTGGCCTGTTAGGTTCTAGCAGTCATCTTATTCCATGACTGCTGCCTGATGATGAGTATCAACAACAGACTTTCATTATGCTGGTGTATCAGAACTTTTCTTAACCCAATCCTCAATAGACATTCAGGGATGCACATTGTCCAAAACAGGCCATTTTCCTCCTCAGCCCAAGAATGCTAAAGCTTCTGTTACTATTGTGGCTGAGATTAATTAACTCAATCAAGACTGGGAAGCAAATGGGGAACAATTAGAGCATTTTCTTTAAGCTACCCTTCGAATACCACCTCCTATATCAAATTAGGTATCTGTAATGCACCTTGCTGGCAATACAGTCTCGCAGAATTGACTTATTTATGTTGATTAAATTCCTTCTAATTGTCAGCAATAGTTTCATGTCCTGGACTTCCCAAATAAATGTAACAGTCAAGAAGGTACAACAATGCCTCTTCTCCCTCAAGCGACTCAAGAAATTTGCTATGTTCATCAAGCCCCTCACCAACTTTTACAGATGCACCATTGAAACCATACTGTCCGGGTGCATAATGGCCATTATCAGACTGTTGAATGAACCGTAGCCTCAAATAATGTAACGTGCAGTGTAACCTGTATGACTCAGACTTTTTGATCTGTACATCCTTTGCTTGCTGTGATCTGCCTGTACTGCTCATAAACAAAGTTTTTCATTGCCTTTGCAAGTGGCAGCCTAGACATCTGCAGCTTTGGCTGTGTGGTGGGCCCAGAGCGGGGACTCTCAGAGATCTAGGTGAGGCAGTGGCAGCAGAGCTGGGACCTCTGGGGCATCTCATTGCGGCCCTGAGATCAGAATACCTTATAGAAACCCCAGAAAGCTTAAGAAAACCCAGAGCTGTACATTACAAGAAGGACTGTAAAGTTGAACAATATTTCTTATTTTTCTTTCTTTATATTTTTCTCTCAGTTGAACAGAAGATAAAGCTTCACTTAAATAATCTCTTTTTATTCATTTTGTAATCCAAAATGATGCTGGATTATGACAACAAAACACTTTTAGCTATATTTTCCCAAGTCCGTATTACAATAAAATCATTCATTCATTCATCCATTCATTCATTCGTTCGTTCAATATCTATGTTACTACAATAAAGTCCAATTTCTGATGAACTTCAGGCCTTCTGAATTGGTGCATATTGCAAACGTTCTATATTAAGTTGTTCCTTTTGCATTGTTTCTTGGAGATCATAAATTTCAAGTTTCACTTAAGATTTGATATTACACTGATTGAAAGGAAGTGAGCAATTTGCTTTGGAAAAGTTTCTTTGTTGTTGAGAAATCTATGGAAATCGTAGACAACTGTCGGATCCATGGACCGTATGTTCATAGTTACAGCTTTTTTTTAAACTGGAGTTTCAGCTTGTCTCGTCATGCTAATGACGAGCACTTGTTCTGACCCTGAGATGATGATCAGCACTGAAGACATATTGTCCCTACGTAAGCACTGAAAATATGATTTGAGGAATGACAGAACTATTTACTTTCATTGCCTTTGCAGTCATATTTAATTTGTAATGACTCTCATACTACTGTTACTGTTGCCACTTCAATACACCACCTTGTTCTCTGGCCAACATCTCTGTCTCAAGTTCGCTACAGTGCTCCAGCGAAGCTCAGTGCAAGCTGGAAGAACAGCACTTCACTTTCCACTTGGGAACTCGACAGCCTTCTGGACTCTAATATAGAGTTCAAAAAATTTAGAGCTTGGGCTTCTCCCATGTGTTAACCACAAACTTGACACACCAGGCCTTGTTCTCACATAGTCTGTTATTGTATATAACCCATTGATATCCATTGACAGTCCCTATTAATAGCTGTTCATCCTCTTAGCCTGATCATTATCCACTCCTTTGTCTGTCCAACTGGTCTTTTCTCTCTGGGTGCTATATCCACCTATTGTGTATTCCTTAGCCGGTCCCTCACCCTATCTTCTGCATTTTTCTAGCTACCATCCATTCTGGGGAAGGGTCACTGGACTCAAAATGTTGACTCTGATCTCTCTCCGCAGTTGCTGCCAGACGTGTTGAGTTTTTCCGGTAATTTCTCTTTGTTTCTGATTTCTGGCACCTGCGTTTTTTTTATTTCGTATTATTGTCATCTACATTTCAAAGAGACCAGGAAAATATATTTTTTGAAGGTAGAATGTGCATTTGAAACAAACAGCACACATTTCTCATTTGAGAGTATAGATAGAAATAGACATTTTAAAATAAATTTGCACAAGACAGCATTGTACTTCAAATGGGAGAACTGTAAAATGCATTTGAATAATAATATTTAAACCTGCTTCCTGTGTGTAAACCACTTTTCAAAATGAAATCGCATTGCTACAGAAATGGAACAAAAATGCAAAATACAATGATCAAGATGATCATTACAAAATTATCACTTTACTCATTTCTCTTGGTGACGAGGATTAAGTAAAAGAGACATTTTGGCCAAATTCTATATCCTTGAATATTTTAAAACATACAGGAATTCAGGTTAGAAGATCATGTTTGTGCCATATCTAAAACAAAAATTAAAATGGTCACTATTTTCATTATTTTATTGAGGGGAATACTTGAAGACAAAGAGAGGACTGCAACATAAATTTATATGGATTAAATTTACATTCAGAAACATAGGACATAGGAACAGGAGAAGGCCATTCAGCCCATCAGGACTGCTCCAATTAATTGTGGCTGATTGAACACTTCAATGCCTTATAATCACATTGTCCTAACAGCCCTTTATGCTATTAAAACTTAGAATCTTTTCAGCGTTTACTTTAAATATGCTCAAAGACTGAACTTCCACATCCCTCTTTGGTAGAGAATTCTAAAGATTCACAATCCTCTGAGTAAAAGGATATCTTCTCCCCTTCGTCCAAAATTACATTAAATTTTGCATCTTGCATCCAGACTCCCAACCAAGGGTATCATCTTACCTGCATCTACTTTGTCTATCCATTTACTATTGTATATATTCCAATACGATCACCTCTCATACTTCAAAACTCGAGAGAATACGGGCTCGGCTTTCCAATCTCGCTTCATAGGACAGTCCTACTACTCAAGAACAAACCTGATGAATCCTTGTTGTACTTCCTCTATGATAACAATATCTTTCCTGAGAAAAGAAGACGAAAACTACACACAGTCCTCCCAGTGTAGTCTAACCAAGCTGCCATGCAACTGAAATAAGGCTTCATTACTTCTGTATACAAATCCTTTTATGATAAAGGCTAACATTCCAATTAGCGTTTGTGATAGCTAACTGCACATTTATGTCAGCCTTCAGTGACTTCCTGACAAGGAAACACAAGCCCCTTTACATAGCAACACTGTCCAACATCTCATCATTTAATAAATATGCTCATTTGCTCTTCCCACCAAGCTAGCTAGCCTCACCTTTCCCGCATTTTACATTATTTGCCATGTTTTTGTCCAATCACTAAGTCTTGTCAAATTATCCTGAAACTATTATACATCTTTCTCACAACACACATTCCTGTTTCGTTTTGCATAATCTTAAAACATGGAAATACTATATTTTTGGTTCACATGTCCAAATCATTGATGTGCACTGGGAACAGCTGAGGCTCAAATATTACAGCAGCCAGCAAGTCTCAGCCTGTCAATGCAAGAATGATGTATTTATTCAAGCACTCTGTTTTCTGCCTGTTAACCTTTCTTTGTACATGTCAATACGTTACCATGTGCTTTAATTTTACTAATTCTCTTAATTTTCTGGGACACATTCATGCAAAAATTAAAGTCAGTCATTTATCGAGGTATAGGTAGGAATTTCATGTCAGAGGTATTCAACGGGAGATGGGACTAATCCCCTTACAGTTCCCCTTCCATTTAGCAACTACTCTGAGTTGTAATTTTCCAGAGGCCCAAGAGCCCTGGAGATGGGACTGCCTCCTCAAGTGGTGCACCAATTCAAAACTGGAGACAGATTGTGTCCAGAGTGTATTCACCTACATTCTCAAAACCCTTGGCTTGGCTTTTGTGATTCATCTATATGTAGTTGAACCTTATGACGACTTTACCAACCTAACCATAAACCTATTCCCTCTCCTCTCCCCCGCAATCCTCTCTCTGTCCTACATTCCCTCCTGTCATCCTCTCACAAATGTTTCACAGCTCTCAACCCCATCTTCTTTCTCCTTACCCTTTCAATTCCTTATCATCTGTATGAACAGAATTCACAAGACCAATTATAACAATTTGACAGCTGTTAGCAGCCCCCAAAAAGTTCCAAAGCGAAGTAACAGACCCTGCAAAACAGCTGTGCATACAAAGTCCAGCACTTATAACATGGTGGGGTAGTGTTTACAGCTTACAGTCTATAAAGCTTCTGTAGTTACCCAATAGAATTTAGGATAGCTATTTCAACAGATGTACGGACCAAATACAAAAAAAAGGAAAAGATTAAAAATTCACACTGAGTTATCATACTGAGCTACCCTTTCAACAGTTTGAAATGTACTTCACCTTTTTATCCACTAGATGGATATTATTCACTCATCTGAAACATATTTCAATATTTGCACTGTTTACCATTTATTTGACAGCTTGTCAAGTGATAGAAGTGATAATCTAACAAACTCATTATTTAATGGGCATCTTCATCACTCAATCACTGCACTGCCATAACTCACTTTAATGAACATACTTTCTGGTAGCGTTTTTCTTTCTTTGTTCCCTTTTGTTTATTTTTGTCCTATTGTTTATCTGAAAATATTGTTGCAATTTTTAAAATTATAGCTCTACTGGTTCCTCTGAACGCTTACCACTTGTTCTTCCTATTTCAGAGATAACTTTCACTCCTACTCTAAGATTCCTTCTTTGAGCATTTATCCAAGCAGTATTTAGTAATGCTCCTGACATTTGCTTTTTTAAACTATTGATCTCATTAGTTCTGGTTTAAATTAAAACTGTCCTCTTTGCTTTTAAGTTCCATCACTTGTCTTTTGACTTCTGACATCTTTATTTCTTTCAGTCAAACTCTTAATCTGGTAATTTTTAGTCTCAACTTTTAAAATTATTACCACATGCATTCAAATGTCTGTGTTGTCAGAGCAAATCAGAATCCTTATGGGACTGGTTGGTCCAGCTGACTGAATGGTCAATCAGGGTAGGATTGGTACCAACAGCACAAAGCTTGATCTTTGTTCTGACTAGAATTGATTCAGAAAAATAAAACATTCTTGCCTTTCTACCTCTGATGGAGTTTGTAGGATAAACTTCTGGAGGTGTGGATGGTGGGGGTGGTTTTGGGGGGCGGTGTGTTGAGGAGAGGGAGAATGTATGGGGAGGATGAATTTGGGGTGAAGGTAAAGACAGACTGAGGCTCGAAACGTTCATTTATCTTATACTTCACTTCCCAGTGTTGTGTGCAGTTCTAGAATCCACAATACACAATGAACATGAAAGCACTGGAGAAGGCGCAGAGAAGATTTACCAGGATGTTGCCTGGACAAAAGAATTTCAGTCATAAGGAGATAATGGATGGACTGTTGCTGTTTTCCTTAGAGCAGAGGACGTTGATACTGGACATGATTTAGTTGTATCAAATTATGAGGGGCATAGATAGGTTGGAGGGGAAGAAATGTTTCCCCCGATGGATGGATAAATGACTAGGAATCATAAATTTAAGGATATTTAGAGGAGATGTGAATAAAGACATTTTCACTCAGAGGATGGTGGGAATCTGGAACTCACTGTTTATAAGAATGGTAGAGGCAGAAACCTCCACAACATTTAGTAAGTGTTTAGATATACACCAGTCATACCAAGGCATACAAGTCTATGGGACCAAGTGCTGATAAATAGGAATAAAATTGCTAGATGGTTTTTGACCAGCACAAAAGTGATAGGCCAAAAGACCTGTCTCTGTGCTGTAGACCAAGTTATAATGCTTACCCATTCCATCTTACAATCCTGCCTAAGGAAATGCTACTCTTTCCCCAATGCCCAGTGTAGCCCAGCATTGTCCTATTGTTCCGATCATTTTCTGTGATACAATGTGGAACCATTACATTCTTTAAAGCATTTGAATAGTTTTAAACTTTCACTTTTATTCAGCGCCAGCAAAAGCAAACATAAAAACAACAGACAGAAGCTGCACTTCCTGATGAAAATAGTTAGGAACTACCTGCCTTTTGAGCAACCATCATTTTAATCAGTGAATGATAACTGCACCTGGCTCTCATCTACTGGAACTGGGTGTCAAATAAGTGTTGCTTAGCTTATTGCACTTGAGGTTATCATGCAGAAGATATTGTTCCTCCTGTTCAATGTCCTCATCAACCTCAGAAAATTTTAACCAGTCTCCCAGCTCTTCAACGTCAGTCAGCAACTTGTTTGTAATAGCCTACTGTGCTGTCATTCTCTTGGTGATTGCACAGGAATGTTAAGAAACAAGACGAACATTTTTGCACCTTTTAATTTCATCTACCTGCCCATTTTCTCAGCAATTTAAAAATGGGTTTCAAACACTTTGTCACTTACCCATAGAGTGGAATCTTGTACCCTTATGCTGAGCTTGGCAACAAAGGAGCTTTTAATTAGTAAGACGAAGAGTGGGAACCTTGTCATTTTCCTGCTTCCACCCTAATTAAGGTTAGCGTGGGAAGGCTTGAGGGAAGACTTTCTATTCCATTGTGAACTGAGGCCTTTATATGCTTAATTAATCCTATTTTAGGGTCTCATTCCACTGCTGCTACTATTAAACTGATGAGGGGTTTCTGCTTGGGAAAGATGACAAGTAAACCCTGGCATCTCCCAAATGAGGAGTCTCCGCTGTAATACAGAGATGAGGTACAATTCTTTCTCACAAAGGTTCATTAATCTTTGGAATTTACTATCCCAGGGAGCAGTGCAGACTGGGTCATTGATTATATCTAAGGCTACATATATTCATATCTACATGGGAATCAAATGTTGTGAGGGACAGCAAAGAGTAAAATTAAATCCATAACAGACCGGCCATGATCTCATTAAATGGCGAAGTGGGCTTGAGGGATCGAATAGCCTACCTTTGCTCCTAACTGTTTTGCTGTTATATTCTTATCCACCAACACACCTAGTTATCCCACTCCTCCACCATCTTATAGCATGTGCATCCTCTTATCTTTAAGTGTGCGCCTTCTTTTAAGCGCAGCCTGCTCACAAAATCTGTCCTTTTTGAGCTCACAATCTTTGTCCCCAGTACCATGGTCAGCAATGATCATTCCTTTGGTCATACACAGTGAAGTGGTTGCTTATAGTGCAGATATTGTTAGTCAATTTGCCTTGACATTGTCTCTCAGGCTTGCAACAACTTCCTTCCACAAAGAGGAAAATTGTTTATGTTCATGAGGAAGGTGACTGATTAGTGGCTTAAATGGTCTGAGCTAAGAAAAAACAATATAATTGGGGAAATGTTACATGATTTTTTTTTTGTAGCTGCACATAATCAAAATAAGTGTTAAAACTTTGCCAGGGACAGAATAAGTACAGATTGTAAAGTTCAGTAGTGTTCATATAGTTCTGAACTCTGAGAGATATCTTGTATTTTTGCTTTTTCTTTGCAATGATCAATTTATGTTTATTAATAATATTGTTCTTTATGCCATGTTATGCCTTGGATGCTATTGCTAGGTAATTGTTGAACTCTGGAAAGGAAATTGGGAACATCAATGCCCAAGGAATTAATACTATTTCTGTGCCTCATCACCGAGGACACAATGGATAGTCAGGAAGCACATCCTGCGAAGCTATCCGGAGATGTGCGTTCAGTTTTGAGGATACGCCAGTATTCAGCATTGTGTAAGATAGTGAGATAGGGTCAAGAGTAACCAAGTCACTAACAAGAGATCTTTAAATTCTAAATCTGATCATGCATTTCACTTTTGTTGTGCTGCCTGTGTGCCTTCCTACTAGGATATATGTTTCCTGGAGCCTCTCCGGTGGTACATACTAAAAGATTGACAGTTTTTGCCTTGGGGAATTTGCTGCTTTTTTTTTGCCATAGGTTAGTTGGAAAGTACCTATGTCATTTTAAAATGGTTTTACGTTCGGTCTAGATTTTCCTATCATCCCTAAATCATTCACAATTCAGTCTCTTTTCTTCAGCAAATGTATCACAAATTGATAAAACACACTGCCCACAGATTACTTCAAAAAACGAGCATCAAAAATCGAGAAAGAAAATATGTTAAAATCGTCCTATTAAGCAAAATGCAAAACAATGTCTGACATAGATACAACGTCAAATAATGACCATAGCTGTCTCTACCTGTAGAAATAGTTGAGATAGTATATTTAGCGATTTTGATAGGTTAGCTAACTAATCAGTTATTTATCCTAATAGCTCCTGTGCCTTGATGTTAAATTTTGTTTGCTAATACTCCAGTAAAGTGTATTGGCATGTTTTACTACCATGTACCCAAGTCTCACACTATTCTGACTTGGAAAGATGCTTTCATTCTGTCATTGTCATTGGGTAAAAATCTTGGAACTCACTACCTAAACAGAACAAAACCAACTTGTGTTATGTCGAATCTTTAGCAAAATAAAACATCCCAAGAGGATCTTCCCAGTAAGTTTACAAAACTAGACACCCAGGACCCCAGAAGAACAGGAAGATGAGTGATGGCACACTTTCACAGGCTTCACATTTTCACTTGGCACTTCCTCTGCAGCAGCTGTTAGGTCACCACACCATTGTTAGAGCACAGAAGAAGGCATTTGGCCCATGTCTCCTCTCTGTTACAGCTACTTAACTAGTCCCACTCCTCTTCAACATAGACCTGCAATTTTTTCTTGCTGTTGATGTAATTATCCAATTCACTTTTGAAAGCTATAATTGAATCAGCCTCCACTACACCTCCAGGCCATACATTCTGGCTCTTAGTTCATTCCACATGAAGGTTTTTTCTCTGTTCTGCTTCTCGTTCTTCTGCATATTTCATCAACTCAGTATTCTCTGGTTCTTGAATCTTCTCACAACGGGAACAGTTTGTCCTTACCTGTCTGTCTACTCTTTTTAGATCTCTCATAATTTTGAAAACCTCAACCGCATCTCCTCTAATTGTCTCTTAGTTAAAAAGGACAGCTCTAGCTTCCCAATCTATGCTTGAACCTTCTTAAACCTTGCAAATGCACCCATTCCTCTTTCATCGAGCACTTCACATCCCCATCAAAGCAACCAAAATTCACATTCACCTTCTTCTAATGATATTTTGCACCTGTGTTTAACAGTCGCTCTGTACAAATTGTGTCCTTCCGTTTTCTTTCTGTGTTTGCTGAAGGGGAGAACATGTAACTTGATAAAACAAAGGCCAGAAGTGTATAAGTGACATCTTGTTCCAGAGGCTGTAGATGTCAGAAGCAACTTATCTGAGAGTTTGCACAACAGAGGCGATAAATCTCAGAAATTTCAGTAAAGCAGATCCTCTTTGCCTTTGCATTTGTCTCTGCATTTGCATGCATTTCAGAAGAAGGCAGCCAGCGCTGCTGGTTGTGTGACTCTGTTGTGACCTCTGTTCCTGAATTCCAATGGAAAGTGGGGCTGAGAAAGTTGCTCCCATGCTGAGGTGATGGCTGGCAGCAGGTAAGTGCAGTTGAAAGATGATTGAAACCTTAGGCCAGGTCACTAACCCTAATAACAAGAAGAGCCATCCTTTAAATTTAGTCAAGAGCTGTATTTCTGCTCCTCAAATGCCAATATTAATGAAAAACAAAACATAGAGCATATTTCAACAATATATTAAAAACTTACAAAATGTTGTACGGTGAATGGTTTTCTCGCAAGCACAATGGCAATAACAGTTTTAAAAAATGAAACTAGCTATTTAATTGACATTAAAAGGATTTAATCAAACAAGATTGACAGTCACACGTAAGTCATAAATGAATCATAGGTTGATGATCCTTGTGTTTCACAGCTGAAGTGTCGTCCAAAGAGCTGCTAATCAACTATCAAGGGTGGAAAATACTCTGAAAGAAGAGGTATTTTGAGCAGGAGTCTTTTGAAAGCTTGAGCTCTTGAGCGTTAGTGATCAAAGTCTGCACACCTTGTCAGCTTGACTGAAGAACAACTTCCCAGAGTGCAGTTGCCAGGTGAGCTGCAGAAATAATTTGAAAGTCTTGCACTTTTGGGGAACAACGAATTTGTGCTTGTGAAGGCCTTTAGATGCCTTTTCAATCACCTGAGCTGCTTTCCTGCTGACCCCTGAGGGTATCTCCCAGAATGTGGAAGCTGCTGTGGGGAATATCAGAAGCCAGTAAAGTCCTTGAAAGGATTTTCCATTCTCCCAGATTAACTATCATTTACACAGTTTTCTACATAACAATGGCTTCAAATGAAGAAATAGAATTAAAACTTACGTTTATGAACAGTTCCATGCACACATATCCGACGCAAGTAAAATTATAAATCAAAGAACTACAGATGCTGTAAATCTGAAACAAAGACAGAAACTGCGAGAGAAACATAGCAGGCCTGGCAGCATTGGTGGAGAGAGAAAAAGAGTTAAAGTTTTGAGTCCAGTGACCGTTTGTCAGAATTGGTTTTCTCCCCACAAATAAAATAATGCCTAATTAGTACCAATAAAGAAAGAGGGTGGATTCTTACAGGGACCTGACTACATGGGCTATTGTGAGAAATGTGGCAGAATCATGCGAAAAGTCTATCAAGGCCCATCTCTATGTTGGTAAGAGCTCGGTAGAGTTTTGAACTAAATTCCAGGCATTCAGATGAGAGTCTCACAGGCAGTGATGGGTTAATTACTAGGGGAGATTATTACTTTTAATGACCTTATCAACTGATGGTCTCACTTCACTAATATACAGCTTTCAGTTATAATGCCTGCTTCAAGCAAATTGGAAGCCAAAGCTCTTGACATGATGGTCAGACTGAGTATCTGACCTCTTCGGTTCATTCATAACAACATCCAAGTTGGATACAAGACACCAACATGTCACAGCATGATCTATGGGCACTGGGCCCAGGTCCATGGATATTTGCAAACAACACATGCCAGTCTCTAAGGACCCTAATTACACATCTCCGATCCACCTGCAGTACACTTCTCACTTCAGTGCTGACCACAGAGCATGACAGTAACTATCATTGAAAGGTTGCAGCAAGGAAATTTTAAGCTCAGGAACAGGTACCCATCCCAAGAAATAGACCAAATTGCATTTCTGGGCTGTTCGCTTGTTTTCTTTGCACTCACTCACTCATTTTGAACCCATCTGTATGGTCACGACATCCCTGCCTTGTGTTGCCTTGTCTTTCATTTGTGTGCCTTGCCCCTCAGCCAGAGAAAAGAGGCACACAGTACTGCTATATTGTTGTGTCCTTTTGCACAGACGCAAAGCCAGGAAGCTTGTCTTCATTGTCAGCAGTCCTCTGTCAAATCAATGGAGATAACATACGGTCAAGAGCAGCCCCTGATATCAGTCCTGAGGCTTGGACATGGTAAACTATTTGGGGCAAGCAGAAGGTGCATTCTATCCTCATAAAGGGTGAATGTAGGCAGTATACCATCCATCTGGACTTCTTCTGCTCTATTATGGTCTGATTTTGCCTGGTATGAGAGAGAGGCAAGTATTAAGAGACATGAAAGTAGATGGCACAGCTGTGACATTCCCTGTTGGTGGAAAGACAAGTCGAGCAAGAGACAGGGTAGTACAGAGGGCAAGCAGGGTTAGTATTGTCACGAGTTGTGGTGAGTGACAGCAAGTAATTGAAGACATTGCAGGCAACAGTGTGTGTGGGAGAACATGAACCTTGGTAGGAGCTGCATAGGGAAGCAGAGATCGAGTGAGTGTGAAGTATCGAAGAATGGAGAAAGTCATTTCCATTCTTCCTACATTGCAGGTTATTTTTCCAGATGGCTGAGACCGGACTGACCCAGATAGCAGCCTCAGACCAGGCTGGCATGATCCAGTGCTGTGGCATCTACTGCCAGTCGTGAGGGAAGTGGAATCTGTGCCTCAGCACTACCTGGCCATCAGGAACAGTTCCCTGCCCTGAAAACCATTTGTTTGCCATATGTGGGGCAAAGATTAGGAACTGTCCAGGACAACCCTGGATAGTCTGCTTACTGAGGTACACTACAGAGTGATTGGTCCAACCCAGGATAGCCTGGCAATGGCATGTTATTCCGGCTTACAGTGAGTAGTAGAATGAGAGTGCCTCAGAGTGGAGCAGGTAATTGATGGGGAAAGTTTGATAAAAATGTGATGAGAAACTTTTTTAGGCATTATGGAAAGAAACCCTCTGTCAAACTCTTCAAAAACAATGTTTAACCAAAAAAAAAAACACTGAGACTCAGCCCAGAATGTTGCTTTTGTTCAGTTTTATTAGTTAGGATTTATGGGAAATCAAACTCATGCCACGTTCAAACCTTACTATTTAAAGACAGTAACTAGCCAAAGCCTTATTGTGTAACTCTGTCCCAACACAGAAATTAAAAGATTTTTATTCGGTCCGGATATAAAATCATATGGAGCAAAAGTAAGTAAATGTAATCAAAGTGCAGATCATTCATTGATTGAGCTCAAAATGATGAATGACTCAACTTATCCTGTTCTTTAAAAAAATGGCATTCATCTCAAAATTCAATTTACTTATCCAAGTTTCTTTCCAGAATCAATATTACAAGTGAGATGTTAACTGATAATGAATAACTAGTGCATTCAACAGCAACTTTTTAAAAATTAATTATCAAATTTATGCCCTACCCTGGTAAATAGCATTTCTTGAATAAACAGAGCAATTAATAATCAATTTGGTACCAGTAATGAGACTGTGGCAGGCTTCCATTGAATTGAGGGGTGGATTGTAATGGCTAACACACAATTTTGGAATTGCACGGTAACCGAGTTGGAAGAAATGTATGGTCTTGGACGTGGTAAAGTGGATCAAGTCAGAGCAGAAGTGAAAGTCTCCAACAAAGTAGAATAACACAACACTCATGCTCTGTGGATGAAATCCTCAGAGAATTTCTGGGAAAGAAACATTTGTAGAATGTTGCTGAAATTTTGACAGGGTGTCCCAGAAAGCCTGCCAATGTGTCTTAAATGTTTTTTTTCGAATGAAGTCTGTCGCCAGTAGCAAGTGAACAATGAACGTTAAGCATTCCTTTGAGTAGCACGACAATTCCTCAGCAATAAATATTTTGCTTCTACTCAATTGTTTATTGTCAGGAGAAGTAGCCACCAAAACGGCATGTAACCTCATTTATGATTGCGATAATAGGCAATTTAATTGTCAATCAGAATCAAATTATTCTCAGGACAATGGTTTCTCGTATAAGCTTCAAGCCCTTTTCACCTGGTGATTTTAAAATATGTTCATAAGGTATCATGGTACCAGCACTCATTCTTTTGAGATGAAGTCTTCAGAGAATTTCCAGGAATAATGTTGACAAAATTTTGAATAAAACATTCTGTAATATCTTGTGATGTCCGCTTTAGATCGAGAGCAGCACAATAACAGTCAAAGATAAGTCTTTAAATAGTAGTTAAAATCTTAGGTGACTTGTTTACTCCTAAATTCAATTGACATAAACTAAACCGAAGCTGTTTTTAAGGTCCTCAATCTAGGCTTTTCTGTAGGCTTGCTAACACCAAAGGTGTCCAGAGAATGGTGCCACCCTGGTCTGAAAAAGATTTTTTTTTACTTTCAGAGAGGCAGTTTGAAAATCTGTGCTGGCCATGCCCACAATTTTTCAAATGTTGGTTAACATGGTCTCAAAATCATTCATATCAAAGCCAGGCCACAACCGAAATAATGTGAAAATCAAAAGAATTGTAGATACTGGAAATCAGAAGCAAAAATAGAAATTGCTGGAAAAGCTCATCAGGTCTGACAGCCCCTGTGGATAGAAATCAGAGTTAACGTTTGGGGCCTAGTGACCCTACCTCAATACTGAAATAAAGTGTTTGGCTTGAGACATGACTCTTATGTCAAGAAGAGAAGGTTTACAAAAAGTGGTATATATGATAAACGGAGTTCAGTATGTGGAAAGAGTGTTATTTTTGTAGCTGCTACTTTCTTTTTCTCGTATATGACATCTTGCAGGTCATGGTGTTCCTGCTGCTGCTCTTGCCCTTCTGAGTAGTTGGCGTCATGGGTTTGGAAGGTGCTGTCTCAGGGAGCTTGGTGAGTTGTTGCATTGTATCCTGTACGTGGTACATTCTGCTCTCTCATTGGTAGAGGAAATGCCATGACATTATTCCTTTCTGTATCCAAGATTCCCAATTCACTTATAAACGCACTGCCAGAATGCCGAGTGTCTGTGGATTTTCCTTGTGCCAGAATTTTTTTGGTAACTACTAAATTGTTCAACTTCACTGTTAATCTCCACATTAGTTTCCAGTAAAACATTCATCTTGATCAAATAAAAGCAAAATACTGCAGATGCTGGAAATCTCTGAAGTAAAAGTAAACTCTGAAATAAAAACTGAAAATACTGGAGAACTCAACAGGTCAGGCAGCATCTGTGGAGAGAGAAATCGAGTTAAAGTTTTGAGCCCAATGACTGTTTTTATTGGAATGTTCTCACTCCCTAGCTGTTCCCCTTGTACACCTCATCTCCACTCACTTAAGTCCAAGGGACTTTGACAATAATAGATCTGGCCCACAGATGGGTTAGCCATTCACTTACAAATATGGGTAGATTACAAAAAACAGAATTGTGTCCTGCTTCCATCCTCTAAATTTGCTTACCATTCCAAGATCATCCTGGAATACAAAGGCTAACTCTAGCTTCTTTATTGCAAGCCACCCTCTAAATCACCTCTCCTCTACAATCAACTCCAAAATTATCTACAAAGAGCTCATGAACTTTTTTCACTAAGATTGAAAGCACCAATAAGCTCTCTCTGCCGTAGTCCTCTCAATCCAAGTGGGATTAAGACAATCCATCCCAAAAGTTCATCATCGTTGACTCCTCAAATTGGTCAGCCACAAAATAAAATTCAGTGACACATCATGGAATATTTTCTCAGCCTTGTGATCCATTGAAGCGAGCACACCTAAATTTTGCAGCCATCTTCTTGATCTTGGGAATGCCTTCCATCTGAGAAATTCCCAAGTTATTTTAATCAATCCTGACTATTGGAGAATATTGTGTCACCAACACCTGCTATACCATAAAGTGCCTACTGATGGGGTTGCTGAGCTATCAGATCCTCACATATAGAGAGGGATGAAACCCACTCTGGTCAACTTTCAATCAGGTGAACTTGTACTTCCACATATTTCAACATATTGCTGTAAATAAAAGAAATAAATAGTCAGAAAGTACATTTTGGTCCTTTACCTTGGTTTAAGTTCAATGTGCCTACAGCAGGCACTGCACAAAACTGTCACACTCCAGGCAAGGTATGAGGTTCTGCCTGTTGTACTAGTTCAGAAAATGACTTCAAATTGTATCCTTTCCCTGGGCAGGCTGCTAGTGTGGTCAGCACATTTTAAAAGTAATTTTGCGCAGATATGTTCAACTGTCTAAGGAATGAACAGTGCATAGTGATGAAACTAGGAAGTGGTTCATTATGGCCTTGTAAAAGACAACAGAATCCTGCTTTGCTGAAGGATCTGGGTGTACTCTTACAGTTCTGTTTTCATTCTTTCATGGATGTAGCATTTGTAGGATGCTGGCTAGATGAGCATTTAATGCCGATCTCTAATTGCCTTGAGAGAGTGATGGTGAGCTGCTTTCCTAAATAGCTGTGGTCCATGTATTGTAGGTAAACCCATAATGCTGTTTGGGAGTCCTGGGATTTAGACTCAATGATACTGAAAGAACAAAAATTGATTCAAAGTTAGAGCCGTGTGGCTCGGGGGGGGGAAAGCCCGTCAGGTCTGTACCAGCTGCCTATTTTAATCCCATTTTGTGGCAATGGGCTGTGGTCTTCTATGCATTGGCAACACAAATACACATTTAAATATTTCTTAAATATGGTCATAAAGTCATACGGCATGGAACCAGACCCTTCGGTCCACCCAGTCAATGCCGACCATAATCCCAAACTAAAACTGGGCCCACCTGCCTGCACTTGGCCCAAATCCCTCCAAACATTTCTTATTCATGTACGTATCCAAATGTCTTTTAAATGTTGTAACTGTACCCACACCCATCACTTCTTCTGGCAGTTCATTCCACACATGAACCACCCTCCCTTTTAAATAAAAAATTGCCTGCATCACATTCTTAAATCTTTCTACTCTCGCATTAAATGATTTAATGATTAACTTGAAAGTATTTCTGTAACCATGGTGATTTCTTTAAAGAAATGAGAGAGAGAAAGAGTTCCGTGTGTGTGTGTGTGTGTTTGTGTGTGTGTGTGTTTGTGTGTGCGTGTGTGTATGTGTGTGTGTGTTTGTGTGTGTGTGTG
>JAHRHZ010000076.1:2000312-2027761 GCA_024137785.1 Ginglymostoma cirratum
AAAAATAAACCTTTGGGTATTCAGTTGAGGAGCCTTTTAGAA
Source organism: Ginglymostoma cirratum (assembly GCA_024137785.1). Classification (NCBI taxonomy): domain Eukaryota; kingdom Metazoa; phylum Chordata; class Chondrichthyes; order Orectolobiformes; family Ginglymostomatidae; genus Ginglymostoma; species Ginglymostoma cirratum. Next base: position 2,000,355 of record JAHRHZ010000076.1, read on the forward strand.
GTTTTGGCTGAAGCTGGATGCTTAAGACTTTTGTTCCTAAAGAATCAAGGTGGTTTAGAATTGTTAGGAAATAGGTTGCCTCAGTATAAGGAGTTTAGTTTAAAGGTTCCAGACTATAAATACTTAATTACAACCCTGAAGGGATGATGTGACACTGAGGAAGTCTAAGTGTACGACATACAAAGAACAATACAGTACAAGAACAGGACCTTCAGCCCTCCAAGCCTCCGCAGCCACATGTTGCCTTTCCATACTAAGACAGCCCACTTTTATAGGATCCGTATCCCTCTATTCCCTTGCTATTCATGTATTTGTCCAGGAGCTTCTTGAATGCTGCTATTGCATCTGCTTTCACCAGTTCCTCTGGCAGCACGTTCCAGGCAATCACCACCCTTTGTGACTAAAACCTGCCTCGCACACCTCTTTTAAACTTCACCCGTCACACCTTGAACCTATGTTCCCTTGTAATTGAACCCTCCCTCTACCCTGGGAAAAAGCCTCATACCTTCCACTGTATCCATACCACTCACAATCTTATAAACTTCTCTGAGGTTGCCCCACAAAGTCCTATGTTCCATTGAAAACAAACCCAGTCTAGCCAAACTTTCTTCATAGCTACAATCCCCCAGACCAGGCAACATCCTGGTAAACCTTTTCTGTACCTTCTGCAAAGCATCCACATTCTTCTGGTCGTGTAGAGACCAGAACTGTGTGCAATATTCCAAGTGTGGCCTAACAAAATTCTATAAAGCTGAGCATAACTTGTCTACCCTTACACTCAATGTTCTTTCCATTGAAAGCAAGCATGCCATAGGATTTTTTTACTACCGTATCTACCCGCGCTGCCATGTACAGTGATCTGTGGACCTGCACACACAGATCCCTCTGCATATCAATACTCCGAAGGATTCTGCCATTCGCTGTATAATTTCCACCTCTACTTGACCTTCCAGAATGCACCATCTTACATGTATCTGAATTAAAGTTCATCTAACATTTTTCTGTCCATGCCTTCAACTGATCTATACCCTGCTGTATTCTCTGACAATCCTTGTCACAATCTGCAACTCCACCAATCTTTATATTGTCCATAAACTTACTAATTATACCAGCTATGTTTTCCTCCAAATCATTGGAGATCACGAAAAGCAGAGGCCCTGGCACTGATCCCTGTGGAACACCACTAGTCACAGCCCTCCATTACAGAAAGTATCCTTCCACCACTACCCTCTGTCGCCTATGACTAAGTTCTGTATCCAACTTGCCAGCTCACCCTTAATGACATGTGACTTCACCTTTTGTACCAGTCTGCCATGAGGAACCTTGTCAAAGGCTTTTGTGAAGTCCATGTAGACAACATCAACTGCTTTTCCCTCATCCATCATCATCATCACCACCTCTAAAATCTTTGGGATTTTCATGTTTGGGAATTGAAGCTACAGCTATATCAACCCTACATGTGATAGAGAAGGGAATTCTTTGAAGACTGAACAGGAGTACTGCTGGGATTAATTGGATTATAATTTACCATGTTTCAAAATTGTTAAACTTGTATTGTATGTAATTACTTTGACTTATCCTATTTTATGTTTGCTTCCTCTGTGCAATTTTTTTTTATTGAGACCAAATCTGCAGCTTTGTGTTCTTTTGTTTCAGTGCCACACTCATTAAAAGGAAAAACAAAATCTAACAAGCTAGTTTTCAGTCGGTGGATTGTTCAGTAATAATATCAGCTGAGATCACAATGAAAGCCTTAGATCATGTGTGCTATCTAAATTTACAGATGACACAAAGACAGCTTGGAAAAAAAGAAGTTGTGAAGATGATGTACGAGGGATTAGACCAATTATAGATAAATTAAGTGAGTGAGCAAGAATCTGGAACATGGAGTACGATGTGAGAAAATAGGGAGGTGATGGCTAGTAGTATCATGGTTAAACTGTTAATCTAGAGACCTGGATATTCTGGGGAACTCGGTTTGAATCCCACCACAGCAAATGGTGGAACTTGAATTCAATAAACTTTTGGAAATAGGAATCCAATGATGACCTTTAATCTGTTGTTGATTGTCAGAAAAACCCATCTAGTCCATTAATGTCCTTTAGGGATGGAAACTACCATCCTTACCTGGTCTGGCCTATAGGTGACTCCAGAGCCACAGCAATGTGGTTGACTCTTAACTAGGGAAGAGCATCAAATGTTAGCCTAGCCAGTGACTCCATCATCTCAGGAATGAATAAAAACAAAATGAAGTCGTTCACTTTGGCAGAAAGAGTAGAAAAGCATTACTTAAACTGAGAATGACTGCAGAATTTCAAAGTACAGAACTATCTAGGTGCTCTGAATTCATGAGTCACAAAATGTTGGTTTACAAGTATGCCATATAATTAAAATAGAAGGCTGCTGGGATACTAATGTTGATGACCAGATGAATTGAAACTGAAAAGTAAAGTTTCAGCTGTTCAGGACATTGAGGAGATCACATCTTGAATACTTTGCAGTTTTGGCCTCCTTATTTTTTTGAAAGATCTGGAGGTAGTTCAAAGGAAGTTTACTAGATTGATACCTGAAAGAGCATATATGTTCTGAAGAAAGGTTGAACAGGCTGGACTTGTCTTTATGGCAACTCAGAAGTGAAAGGCTGGATTGACTGAAGTTTGTAAGATCCTGAATGAACTTGACAAGGTGGCTGTGGAAATGATGTTTACTCATGTTGAATGAGGGAAAGCTGTTTTCCAATTCATGGTCATCCGTTTAGGATAAAGATGAGGGGAGGTTTTGTTCTTCCAGAGGGTTGTATATCCTTGATATTCTCTGTCTAAGAAGATGTGGGGTCATTGAATATCTTTATGGTGTTGGTAAACAGAATCTTGTTAGGCAAAGGAATCAAATGTCATGAGGGATAGATGGGAATGAGACCTTCAGGAATCAAACAAATTACCCATAATTTTATTGGATAGCAGAGCAGGCTTGAAGAGTTGAATGGCCTTCTTTTGTTTCTCATTCATAAAAGTGACCTTTGGGAATCAAAGCTTGAAAATTGTTTACCCACATCAGATTGTACAGAAGGAAAGATTGGCCCTTGTCAGTGTTAGTCAATATAATCCAATTTTAACATCCTATTTTTGTTTACGTATTAGAAAATCTAAAACCGGACCTCCACAAAATTACCACATCATTAATTATCTGCAAATATACATATCACATCCAGTTAAATTGTCCGCACTAATTCATTAGATCAGTTTTAGTCTTGGCAAGTCCTATGGGTATAGGGTTATTATTGAATAAACCATTTTATGAAACAGTTTAATTATGAAAATATATAAGGAATGTATCCAAGCCTATGCAATGCGTCTAATATACAGATGATTCTATTTATTTGCCATTTTGCATGATTCATTGTACCATCGCTGAAGGAACTGGAACATGCCAGAGATTTAGTGAATGCTCAGATAACCTTACATCTTGGCACAAGCTGTCAAGTGGTCTGTTAGTTTTCGGTCACCAGTTGCTGTGTAGGATGCATTTGCTCTCTGTTATTCTTCCTATGCACTCAGTATAAAACAATTTCAGCTTGGAATTCAATTGTCATCTCACCCAGGAGTTTGCTCAGGTATCGGCTGCAATTGAATGATGTGTTACATTACTCATTATGGCTCAAGCTGCAACAGAACGAGAAAGCACAAATACATAAATTATATTTTCCAGCTGAAATATGTAGGAGTACTGATTGGGAACTGCAAGGACATTACAGAAATTGATCTGGAACATCACAATACACAACGATGTAAGAAAGATGAAGTGGATTTAACATTTCTTCAGGAATTTTGTACTGAAATCCAATTGTCTTGTCGTAGGTAATTCATCAAACTCCAAAACTGTTATTTCAGTAATCTGACTGAAAATTGTCTAAGCCATTTTTGCATGTAAATAAAACATTTCTTGGATCGTTTTCGAGACTCCCCTTTTAGGTTTTGTGATTGTTTTAGATTTCAAAGGCAGTGGAGATCCTTTGTTAATTTTAGTGAAAATTTTGCTGTCGATACAAAATAGCAATTGCAACATTTAAATTCATGCTACTTCTTCTGAGGAAAATTAAACTATTTATTATTCACTCATTAACCCCGAAGCTCATACCCACTCCCCACCTGCAATTCCACAAACCATCATTGGAATAAATACCATGCTTTCCCAGATGCTTTCAGTTCTGATGAGGAGTCACTGATTTGAAACGTTAACTACTTTTCTCTCTACAAATGCTGCTAGACCTGCTGAGTTTCACTTGTACTTTCTCTTTTTGTTCCAGGTTTCCAGCATGTGCAGTTCTTTGTTTTACATTAAATTATTAGATGTTCCACTCACGTAGCATTACATTGATTTGGTAAAGGTCCTTTCAGTATGAACATGGAATAAAATAATCTTGCACGCACTGTCACTCTGTTCTCCCTTGTTTGTTACCCTGTCCCGATGATCATCTTCAGGAACTTACAATAAGAAACTAACGATTTGAATTTGTGCCGTATAAATTACAATTATTCGGAATCTGACCACTTGGCCCAATTGATCTACGGCAGAATGGATACAAGCCTCCACCTACTCTTCTTCATTTAACTCTATCAGCACCTCTTTCCATCTGATATATTGAACAAGTTCACCATGAAATCAATGCTATTTGTATCAACTGTTTCACGTGGCAGCAAGTTCCATATTTGAAACACTCTCCTGATTAAGAAATGTCCCTTGATCTCTTTAATGGATGCAAAAAAGGAGATGTCATACATTCACTAACTGAAAAATAGAAACACCCTTTCATGCTTCTACCAATCATCAATGTCGAGATTTCCTTTAGGCCACAATTCAAGAGAAAAGGATCCTTTAAAAATTCCTTATTCCAAAAAATTACACATGTTCTAAAAGCTCACTGCACTTATTGAAAGAATAACAGACTAGAAGGTCAAAGGTTCAATCATTTTGCTGCACCGATCTGTCATGGACAGTCTCTCTTACCTTACTTCAAGAGTACAACCCTTTTGCCTTTGTTTAGACTAAGGCTTTGATGAGGTCTTGAGCTAAGTGGTCCTGGTGAAATACAAACCAACCAATCGTGAGCAGTTTATTATTGATTAAGTATTATCTGATACTTAATACTACATCACTTTGTCAATAATTGGATGTAGATCGATGAGGAAGTATTTGACCTATTCGGATTACTCCTGCTATTTATATATCTATCTGGATAATTTTGCATATTCACAGTAAGATGCCAGCGTATCAATTGAATCAGAACATCTTCGGACAACTAATTCTGGAGCATTAGCCTTCTGTACTACTGCTGGGATGTTGTGAGGGCCCATTGTCTTTTCTGTATCCAGTAGTCAACTATTTTTTGAAAATACATGACTGAAGTAAATTGGCTAAACATTGGCATCTTTGATAATTAGGACCACAGGAAGAGACTGAAATTAATCATTCATTCAACAACTGACTTGATTTTTTTTGTAATGAATGTAGAAATTTGAATACAAAAAGTTCCTAAGTCATATTAAGTTTCAAAGCATTATCACAAGGAAACACGTAGAACTAATCAGCAAGCGTGAAATATCCATCAGGATTCAATAGCCAAAATACTTCCATGTGCTGTGTTATGATCCCAGCTGATGATACTACCGGAGAAATCAGAACCCAGCATAGAATTTGGCTTGGGTAGATCACTTTTTTAAATCTTTTGCTTACTTAGTTAATGCGTTGGTTAATCACTGAGATACATTCTAATGAGGCAGCTGTAGGCTTTCTTTAACAACAGAACAGAAGTTTACCACAAAAAAGTAAGCCAAAGATGCCTTCTTTCTTTTCCTCATTTATTAAAGAAGATATCCTTGGGGTCCTGTACTCACTTTTAAAATGCCCTACGTCATAATTATATAATTTCCCTCCTGCCTGTTCTATTCTACACCCCCTCCCTTCAGGGTAGAGCTTTTTGTTTCAGACACTTCCACATCATACACTTTTTCCTGATGCTTCTGTTCTGGCCTCACTATCCTATCATTCTCATTTCAAAACAAAAGTTTGTTTGGCTCATCACTACAATTTTTGTATTATCAGTAGTTGTAGGGTGAAATTCCTCAAGTGGTGTTTGTATAAATGGGAGGATTGGCCTCTCAGAGTCCTCCACCAGTTAAAGCTACATCTACACTTGTGTGCCCCAGGATGTCTGTCTTATAAGCTGCTCACAATCAATCTGCATACAAGGTGTGGGATTCATTAGGATCTTGATGAAGATGATTGAAGGGCTTGTTTGGTGTTCTCCATGGCAATTAGCACTTCATATTGAAGTAGAGTATACTCCTTGTTTTGTTTGCAGTTTAGATATAGTGGGGAGGGCAGTGAACAGGCTACTGGATAAGGTATATACCAACACTTTCCATTACTCATTCCCATCCAGACTATGAAGGATAGTTGTCTGATTCTGGAAATGCTCAATTCGGTCTTTCCCAAAGTCTAATTTAAGAAATTTTTCATCCATTCACTGTAATTGGTCAGGAGTACATATTACTATATATTCGAGTTCAATTTCCCCATTCTGTTCATTCACACCTGACTTACATTGGCTCCATATCACAGGACCAGTGGGTGGATATTTATTGGAGTTCTGAGGTGGGGGCTGCCCACTCGACTGCCCTGTATCCCAACAATTCACTTACTCATGCTTTGGTTTGAGATCACCAATATCCACCTCCACCCAATTGCACACACAGGCCCTCTTCTTCACCTCAGATCTTCCTGCAGCCTGTCCACCTTACCCCGACGTGGGTCACTATTCTCCTCCTGATACTGTCTTTGCAACTTTTCTTTGGCCGGAGGCCGATAAACTATTTTCAGGTCTGCACATTGTTTTTCTGCTTCCTCGGTCCTGAAGTACTGCTTAAATTCCTTTATCTGTCAGGCTGTCACATTGTTGCTTTTGATCCTGACTCTCAGTTAATGTGCAGTCAGCTGCATCGCTGTCCCCTTTCTAACCCGTATCTTTCCAATGCTTCATCTTGTCCCCAGTTTTCCACCTCAAATTCTTTCAAAAGCCTCTCTGCCTCTGTCTGCTCTGACTTTTGTGGATTATTTATTTGCTTTGATATGCCATTAACCATTCAATCTTTGCCATGCCTGCCTTACAAGTCGACTCCTGAGTCCACTCATCGAATTCTAGCACTAAGTTCTGAATCCTGAAGATACTTTGGAGCTATTGATCCACAGGTGGATTTTTTTCTTGCCACATAAAATTAATTTGGCCTTTCCACTCCCCATCCTGGTCATTGATTTATTTTTCCTCATTATGCTTGATTTCCTCTCTGAATGAAAATCTATCTATCTCAGCCTTGAATATTCTAAATGCTTGAGGCACTACAATCCTCTGCGTTAAGGAATTCCACAGATTCACTGCCTTCAGAGAAGAAATTCTTCTTCATCTCTATCTGAAGTGGACAGTCCCTTACTTGGAGATTTTGCCATCTGGTCCGAGACTCTTCTACAAGGGTAAACAACATTTCTGCGTTGACCTCATTAACTGCGCTAAGGACCTCGAATGTTTCAATAAGATTGCGTCCTATTGTTCTATATTTTAACAAGTGCAAATCCAAACTACTCAACCTCTCCTCCTAAGATAGTCCCTTCATTCCCAGAATCAGCCTAGTGAACCTTCTCTAGACTACTTCTGCCAGTCTATCTTTCCTGAGTTAAGGGAATAAAACTTCACAGTATTCCAGATGTGATCTAACTAATTCCTTCTATAATTTTAATAAAACTTCCATAATTTTATTCTCCATTCATTTTGGAATAGAGTCCAACACCGCATTTGCCTTTCCTATTACCTGATGAACTTCGATGACAACAAATTTAATGTTGACATGAAGAGAAAAACACAATATACAGATGCTAATGAGTTCACTATCAGATAGTGACACCTCTAAAAAGCCACCAAATTAGCATTTTACTCAATTAATTAGGAGAGTGTGTGAAAACTGGCTGTTGAAAATTGGCTGCCACTTATAAACAAGGCACTGATTTTACTTTCAATTGAGATCAATAGTAAGAATAGATAGGCAGGATGTATAATAGGAAGTGGACAATCTGCTAGATTTCTGTCCCACCAGAAAAAAAAAGTAACCACTAAATTGCAAGGTGGAAATATTCAGCCAGCATCTATGGAGGGAACAGATTGCATGTGTAATAAATAGATTTTCAATATGTTGCACCATTTGCTTACATGTCTGTTAAATCAATAACGACAAGCTAAGCTAGTCAGTCGGCACAGCAGACCACAGATCCAGTTACATGGATACAAGTTGTCTAATTTGGTGAACAGTTGGGATATTTACAATATTCCACTTGTCCATGACTAGTGCACAGTAATAATGTGTTTAACTCTAACAATAATTTTCAGGTAACTTTCTCCAGCTTTCCAAAACATTTTTTTTTTAAATAACAAAGAAACTCAGTATTTTCAACACATACAACTGATAACATGCATGGATGTTATAATTATATATTACCAACACGAGGTAGTTGCAATGCCTAGAGACATATTTTCAACTTCTAACTCGAAGGAACAGCAGAACTTATTACTAATTTTATGAACACTGAAATAAATGAAAAACTAATTTTATGTAGTGTTGATTAAACTATAAATCTTGGCGGAGATATTGTGAATACACTCCCACTATTTGAGTTGAACTGAATACCTCCTCCGAACTCATCTCAGGCTTTTCGGAGACAGGGAGTCCATGTGAACTAGCGGACATTCTGATAGCCCAGTATTCATCATAAACTCATAATTTCACCGATATCTGACTTAAAATACCCATTTGATGTACTGCAAGAGAATATAACAAAAAAACCCTAAATAATGCCTTGACCAGTGACTGAAAATTATTTGGTTTATTCTACTGACAACATAACTTTAATATATTTCCTTATGTGTTCCAAGTTAACAAACTAATTTTAAAAAAGACAACATTTCCTTGGCTTAAGTAATGTCCAAAATTAACTGAGGCAACATATTATTCGTGATTTCTTTGGTCATCGATTTTGTGAAATAATTGACTTCACCACAGCCTTCAGAATTTTCTTTCCATATGCATCTGTTAAGGGCAATGGTAGTAATGTAAATGTTGGAATTGCAACCATAAACTTCAATTATCAACATCATAAATTCTATTGGCTTCACTGCAAATAACTGTCATGTGCTAGAAATTTTTTTTTCCAGCAGGTTATTTGTTAACTAGTGACCTTCTCAATGCTCCACAGGATGGCTTGATGAATTAAGAAATAGGATTACGAACAAACTCACTTGATTTTAATAAATTATTTTTTTCTGATACTGGAAGATTTAACTTTAGAGAAATAATTTTGGAAATGTAATCAACATATTCATAAATTCCCTGTGGGTATATCCTCCAAACTTTGTTGATTGTGTTATGATTCATGACAGGGAACTTTAAAACAAAATAATAAAATTTACTACAAGAATCCATGTACATTATAGACCTGAATTAACGGGTAAATTATTGTTAGTATGAATTATAAATTACATTGCTTTTGTTACATCTGCATTCTATCACTGAAATTATAAGCATTAAAAAGAAACTTAGAAAGTAGGAGCAGGAATAGGCCATCTCGCCCAGAGAGCCTGCTCCACCATTCAACGTGATCATAGCTGATCACCGAACTCAGCACCCTGTTCCAATTTACCCCTATACCTTTGATCCCTTTAGCCCCAAGAAGTATTAGCATTACCCCCAGAAGAAATGGGCACATTGGTTAATCTCACGGTCTTTCCACGAGACATCTGATGCATCAAATCTCTCACTTTTCTCACTCAGTGGTTCTGGTCTACAAGTTACCTGCAAAAGTAGTTCCACTACTTCTGAATTACCTGTTAACAGTTGTCACCCAAATGGCATGCTCCTACATACCTCCTCAACTAGGCTAATGATAGCTTTGACAGTACAAATTTTCCAGAGATTCATTTAGCTAACTCCTGTACTAAGCCTTGTTCAATCACAAACTGAAGCATTGCAGTGGAAGTTTTCAATTCGCAATCTCCGGTCGAACACAGTCTAAAGCTTTCTGTCTATTTTAGTTTTATTACACGCATTGTGCCCGTAAATGTGCCTTATCTGTTCTTCCCCTGTTGCAGCTTTTATGTCAGCAGTTCTCCTTTTCCATCTCACAGCTGTGTGGTTTTCATGTTAACTTCCACCCTGTTAGCATTGCCTCCAGGTCAAGGGTCACAATCCAGAACATCACCTTTCTTTATTATTCAAGAAAATTACAGTTGATGCAAACTCTTAAAAAGTCATTTTGAACATTTTGAATACTAAGTTAAAATGGTGAAGCCTTTGTTAAAATAAAAATATACACATTTTTCTTGCTGTTGCTGCTTCTGGTCAAAGGCTGTCACAATGACAAGTTCTTCTGAAGCACCTGGCATAGCACGATAGCAGGAGAAGCAGTCTATTATAAAAGGAATAATAAGTGATGTGTGAAAGACTGGGCAGTTGTCAGTCATTCATCTGCACAATGTTGTCATCATTTTAACAAAACATGTTCTGTGGACTAATAAGATCAGGCTAACCTTTGCTAAGTGTGTCATGACTGTCATAAACAAAATTGTTGATTCTAGAAATTCACTGATCCCCTCATGCAGTGCATAATCCTTGCTTTCTTCATCTGCTGAAGGCTTAAATTCATACCTGTTCACACAGTAACTTGATAAGATAGGGAAGGGGTTTATAGATCACTCATGTCAAAAGTAGCAACAACATTTCCATAGCCATAACCCACAGCCACTGTAATGTATAACAAACAAAATACCTTACAGTTGGAATACATCCATTCTATTGCTTGATGAAATTAACTTCATATACCTGTGATGAAAACATGCACAGAGGAATTTAGAATGAGTACTCACGCAAGACGAGAATTTTTCAGAAGACTATAGGTCTAGAACACAAAAAGCAGACTGATTTTTCTCTTAAACACATGATAGAAAACAATAGTATTTATGTTCACTGCATAAAACTCAAGATTGCAACCTGTAACTTTCCAGCTAATGCAAGGCAGCCCACAAGTTTCTGAAAGCTGAAAAACTCTGAAGTCTGCAATTAAAGTGGAAAAAAAGTCAACTTGCACTTCTATTTCTCCCATGGAACATGATTGGAACCATTGTAGTGTTGCTATTTCTTAGGTTTAGTACTTCTAATATACATTCTGGCAAAGCAATTGTTGTCCTCATTTTACTTTCTACTATAAATGAAGATCTATTTGTGCAAAGGATCAAAATTATATGTTCGTCCATGGTTCTTAATCAGCTGGTATAATTCAAAAATCATGAAAGGCCTCTATGGGCTCAACTTTCACAGCCCTGGACCACATTGGTAATGAAAACTCAATTGGCAAAATATGATTGGAAAAACGAGGTTCTTGACATCAAGCAAAAACCGTCTGATTTTCCAGCTAAGGTTGAAACAGTGAGTTGAGAATCCTGGTCTTTTGCATTGTGATGACTATTGGCGTGCCCCATTCAAAGCTTAAATGTTCACAGTACTTCTGAGAAAGGATCATTCTACCCAAAAATGTTAACTCTGATTTCTCTCCACAGATGCTGCCAGGCCATTGTATTTCCTGATGTTCTGGGCCCATGGCAACAGCAGTGAGGTCATTCGGGGAGGCAATGGCTTAGTGTATTATTGATGGAATGTTAATTTAGAGACCTACATAACCTCCTGGGGGAATAGTGTTCGAATCCTGCCACAGCAGATGGTGGAATTTGAACTCAATAAAATATCTGGAATTAAGAGTCTAATGATGACCATGAATCCATTGTCAATTGTCAGAAAAACCCATCTGGTTCACTAATGGCCATTAGCGAAGGAAACTGCCCTCCTTACCTGGTCTGGCCTACATGTGACTCCAGACCCATAGCGATGTGATTCAGCCTGAACTGTCCTCTGGGCAACTAGGGTTGGGCAATAAATGCTGCCAAGCCAGTGACACCCTCATCCCGTTAATGAATAAACAAAAAAAATTCAGGATCTGTGGCATCAGCAGTGAGGTGGTTTTCCTGGTGTTCAGACCAGGCATCAGCAGCAGCGAGGTGGTTTTCTTGGTGTTCAGAGCTGGCAACAGCAGCGGTGAGGCAGTTTTCCTGGTGTTCGGAGCTGGCAACAGCAGTGGCGAGGCGGTTTTCCTGGTGTTTGGAGCTGGCAACAGCAGCAGCAAAGCTCCTTTGGCTATCGGTCACAGTGACATCAATAGCAGCGGGCTCTTCAGCATCTGCAGTCAAAGCTGGGCCTGTGGCCTTGTCTGTCAGTGGAGCCAGAATCTCTTGGTTGTAGGGTGAGCGTAGGCTCAGCAGCGTCGGCGAAGTGGGCCCAGCAGTGAGGAGATGGTGTCCCCTCGAGTGGGGTGGCTCCTAAGTTGTGGATCCAGTGCAGGTGGTGGCAAGGTGGTGCAGGTGTCCCTTGAGGCTAGGTACCGGTGCAGATGGGCCGGAAAGACTGATAATACTTCTTTGTTTTTCTATGACCTATGATGCTTCACGATTTATTTCTCTACATTTCCAATTTCGTTTTGTTTTCTAAGAATTTGATCTTAAATATCTGTGCCTCGGCACCTTTGTTTCTAAGATGGCGCTGTGATGTGGTGACTGTAACCATTTCTCTGCACTCAATTGAGTACATGTGACAATAAAGCTAATTCAATTCAATTCAGTTATGCCCCTTCCATCCATGTACTTTCCACAACAAGGAGGTTTCTTTTTGGCTGATGTTTAGTTAAGCTACAGTGATAGGATACAGTATGTGATGATACCGTGCCTTTAAGAGAAGTGTTCTATCCTGTTTCTCTTGCAGAAGGGTGTTATCGCAATGGTAGCAAAATGTCTCCTTCAGACAGAGTGTTGGTAAACAGCTTTTTCGTGGAGGCATCGCCTTGAGAGTATGCAGAGGTTAAGAAGGAGTGATAGTGAACAGCCAAGTTTTATTAAATTAAAATTTAAATTTAAACACTGCAGATTGACTCTAATTCGTCAAGGCATTGTCTTGAGAAATGAACGATAGAATGGCCATCATTTTTTTTTGAGCTAAAACAGATGCAGTGTGTGTACATGTTCTTTTGTCCTGCAAAGAACAGGGTCCTGTGTATTAATATACATAGCTTCTAATACCCATATATAAACAACACTTGAAAGCCTGACTGAAAATCCTAAACTGATTGTCAGAATAATTTTTGACATGCTCAGGATGATTTAGCAAATGTTATCCAATCACAGAATCCTATCTGAAATCAAGCAAAGAGTTTTTGAGAAACTCCACAGTTCTGTCAGCATCTGCGGTGAGAGAAACAGAGCTAACATTTTGAGTCTGATAGGTCCCTTCTTCGTGATTCAAATCATATCAAATGAAAGGACATTGTGTTGTGAACTTTGCAAGTGCAAGGTGGTTGTGTACAATAATCTGAGGTAGATTGTACACATTTCAGATCCACATATCCTTAGGTGTATTCATGAGCTGGTGTGATTGAAAGTGAGAAATGATTTGATCATGCTAGCTATTACCATGCTTGATGTGACTTATTTCTTATAACTTAAAGAACTGTAGGAAATCATAGAATCCCTACAGCATAGAAACAGACCATTTGGCCCAACAAATCCACAACACCCCTCTGAAGAGCACCCCAACCAGAACCAGAACCATTCCCCTATATTTCCCATGTCTAACCCAATGATCCCTGGGCACTATAGCATGGCCAATCCACCTACCCTGCACATGTTTGGACTGTGGGAGCAAACCAGAGCACTTGAAGGAAACCCACACAGACATGGGGAGAATGTGCAAACTCCACACAGACAGTTGCCTGAGGTTGGGATTGAACCTGGGTCCCGAGTGCTGTGCGGCAGCAGTGTTAGCCACTAAGCCACCATGCCACCATGCCAGCCCTAATTCTAATACATATGTTGACCAGTGAAAGTGGTCTTGCATTAAACGATATTACAGCACTCCCCGACTGACTTTTCAACAATGAGCTCAAGGAATGAGAGCTCATTGGACAACTCCATTTCACAAGTGAATTGCAGGATGCAGCTCAGGAAGACACAACAGGAAATTCTTAGATGTAGCTACAGATTCAAATATATCAAATGCACCATCTAATTATCAAGTATTTGCAAGTGCAGCAGGTAAAGTATCATTCCATCGAAGACATGTTGGTTATGAAACCTAACAAAGATAGTTGTGAGAGCTGGGGCCAGCAGGAAACCCATAGCAACACCATCTACTGGGCAATCGTGCTGTATTCAAAATTTGACTCAACTGTGTGCTTTTGCTGTGTTCATGAATTCAATGATTACTGATTCATGCAATGGTCTAGCTCATCATATCATCTTGCAAGACAAACTTCTGTGCCTTTTTTGTGTGATGCATTGATGAGCAGTTTTCTCAAGACATCCTGAGGGATAATGCCAACTGTGATCAGATCATTTCTCACTCTATCTGGCACACACTCATGAATAAGTCTATGACTGTCACTTTGACCCTGAAATTGTCCAGTTTATTTAAGAGTGACCTGTAATACAGAGTTAGAGATGACAACAAGGTGCAGAGAGAGATCAACATTAACATTGAAGAGATCCATTCAAAAAGTCTGATAACAGTGGAAAAAATGCTGTTCTTGAATCTGTTCATACGTGTTTACAAACTTTCATATCTTCTGCCCAACGGAAGAGAGTGGAAGAGAATGTAACTGGGGTGGGATAGGTCTTTGATTATGTTAGTTACTTTCCTGAAGCAGTGGGAAGTATAGATGGAATCAATGGGTGGAAGGCTAGTTTGCCTGCTGAACTGCGCCTTGATCCCTAGGATCCTCAGACCTGCAGGTAGATTTAAGACAACGTTGTTAGTAATTTTGACAAACTTCGAATTAAATTTTAAAAAAGTGGTATGATTACAAGATATGTAAGGATAAGATCTGCTGGAGACAGCTTGCAAGAAGTCGCTACGCTCTGGTGCCGTTTTGGGATTTGTACTCATTCCAAGCAAAGCTCCAAAACCACGCTGAAGTAACTTTTAAATATTTGAAAGTCTGCAAATTGACCGCTGTATATTGCCTTATAGCATCACTTGGAATCTCAAAAGCAAGATTTTCCACCTTTGTAATGATATCTTGATCATGCAATTTGCACAAAGCATTTATATTGATTTTGAATTTTGTTGGCTATGACAGCACTTGCCTTTAAGAGATCCCAAAGGATTTGCGATTGAAACAATCTTACAATATTTAATTAGAACTCCAGTTATATGTGTTGCTCAAAAGCTCTGTGATAATATTATGAATCTGATAAAATTGTAAATTAATGCAAAATGGCATATTTAATACAATCCTGACAAGCTAATCAAATGTTGACGTTTTAAATTTAATTTAGAAACATAAAAGTTGTTTTTACTCCTTTCAGAGCAGATGTTTCTTAAGGTTTGTAGTCTTATCATTCGGATTTATACCCAACACTTGGAGAATCTGATGCTGGTAGTTAAGTTTGCTGACAGGTCAGTTCATAACAGTGGAGATCTTAATGTTAGGCTGTAAAGCTGGGACAGATTGGTCCTTTAATGCTTATCATAAAAAATAAACAAATATTCATAAATTTCTTTAAGGAAAACATCTGTCTGTTCGCTGCTGTCTTTTTAAGAGACAACAGCAGTTGGTTACACTGAAGGCAAAGGCCCAAACATTGAACTTTGCATTGTTCCATATGTGTGAAGCTACTTGTATTGATTAGTCATGCTAAGTGAGCCATGCATAGGGCAGACTTCTCCCCTACAAACTGTGCCAAAAAACAAAGTCACCATAATATAAATCATGAACAAGTCAACATTACAACAGTGACACAACAGCTGCTGCTGTTAAATTGTTAAATTAGCCAAACGGGGAGCTCAGCCTAAAACAAATAATGATATTTGTCTGGCAAGGGTTGCCAGATCTAGATTTATTCATTCACAAAACTAAATAGGTAAAGATTCAGGAAAGGGTTTATCCCAAAAGTTGCCGTTAATATAACCAATTCAATTTCCTCAAAGATTCCCAGGGTAGGGGAATTCAAAACTAGAGGGAAAAGATTAAAAACGGTCCTAAGGGACAACTTTTTCACGCAGAGGGTGGTGCATGTATGGAATGAGCAGCCAGAGGAAGTGGTGGAGGCTGGTACAATTACAACATTTAAAAGGCATCTGGATGGATATATGAACAGGAAGGGTTTAGAGGAATATGGCCCAAATGTTGGCAAATGGGACTAGATTAATTTAGGATATCTGTTTAGCATGGACGAGTTGGACCAAAGAGTCTGTTTCCATGCTGTACATCTCTATGACTCTATCTCTGTATTTTAAATCCTCTACAATCCTTGTTTAATATGGTGACGTATTATTTTAGAACATACCAGTTTTTTTATTTCTGAAATTCCACCCCCTGTGCTAATTTCTAGAAGGCGGTACTTGTTCAATATAAATTTTTTGCTACCTCAGCTATTGTGGTTCAAGAAATAATCATGTGATACAAATTTCAGAGCCTGTATATGCAATGTTGAGGGATTTCAGGCACTTTGGGAAATCAAAAGTTATGTCAGTTTGCAAATACCTAAAGTGTAATCAAAAGAGAGATGATCATCTATTTAAAAAAAGTCCCTCTGTCATCCAGTTAACTGATTAGCTCAGTTGGCTAAATGCCTTTCCTGGGAATCAGGTTAATGCCAGCACAGTGGAATTTGATCCTTAT
Organism: Ginglymostoma cirratum; assembly: GCA_024137785.1. NCBI lineage: Eukaryota > Metazoa > Chordata > Chondrichthyes > Orectolobiformes > Ginglymostomatidae > Ginglymostoma > Ginglymostoma cirratum. The sequence goes on from JAHRHZ010000076.1 coordinate 2,017,173, forward strand.
TTCAGATGAGGTAGTCTCAGAGCCACACTGTACCTTAGGTACTTTACTGTGGTTCAGCAAATCCCTGCCGAAAAGCTTGTCTTTCGGTAGAAAACAGCAAAAAAAACCATATGCTTTGCCTTGACATAACAGCAGCTTTCATTGTAAACCTTTAGAGGCAATACTGTTTTCCAAGTGAGTGTATATTTTTAGCTACATTTGTAAGAGGGTGAATTTAGAAGCTTTGTTTCTACCTCATTCTGGTAATAAAAAAAATGACTAATCAATGTTTTTCAAAGTTTTAAGGATGAATCCACTTAGTTTTTAAGTTACATTAGCATAAAATTAAATTGTCTGCCACTGTTTAAGAATCTATTGATGTTAAATTCTATCATCAAAAATAGTGATTTTTTTGTCTTTATATTTGACATTTATTTTGAAATACATTAACTAATTATGAAGCACAAATAAACCTTGTAATCAATAACCTTAATTTTTAGTTCTCATTACCGGCAAAGAAAATTGATGTCTAAGAACTGATAGTAATCGTCCCTGATATTAAGATACAAGCTGACTGATTGCACTAACAAGAGACATTGCTCAAACAGAACATCTGCACCTCACTGAAGTCATTCCTTATGCAAGGGAAGATGGTTCTAATTGTGGAGGCCTGTCCTTATGGGCTCATAAGATCACAAACAAGTTCCTTGTGGGATGCAAACTTGCCTCATCCATACTTCTCAATAACTTTCCGTTGATCATAAACTGAAGATTGGGTTTATTCACTGCTGTTTCCGAAGTAGCTGGTTCAATTCTCAATTCCTCCGGCAGGGAGTTAATACTTTCCAAGATGTAACAGAATCTGATCAACACAAAGGCCAGGTAACAATGGCCACACATAGATGCCAGGAATTAACAATCTTGAATCAAGGAAATACCATAAAGCTCCTTTGATCTTCAATGACACCAGCAATGATACCATCAGTATTTCAGGAATCAGCAGTCCAAAGTTACTCCGGATCAGTAAAATTAAATATCTTGAAAACACAGAAGAACCTAGATACTTTGTGATAGCTGGCTTATCTCTTGACCCTTCTATTTTGTCTTTGCTGATTTCAAGGCTAAGATAATAATTGCAATGAGCTGCTAAGAGCAACAGGTAAAAAGCTGAATAACATACAGAACAGCACAGTTTTGCAAGATTGCTGACCCATGTCAATAGCCACCCATTTCATCTCCAGGGCACTGTTGCTGTAAGATCTTTGATCTGCAAGACACAGAATTGTTACAATCCAGAAAGAGGTCATTTAAGACATTGTAGACAAATGGGAGCCTGGAAGAACATAGCAAGCCAGGCAGCATCTGGAAGAAAGGAGAAGTCAACATTTTGGGTATTACCCTCCTTCAGGACTGGACATGGGGGCAAGGGGAGCTGCAGATAAAGAGAGGGGAGAAGGGTGGAGGCAGAATGGTGGTGATAGGTGGAAACTGGTAGTAGGTACGACCTGGTTGGTCGATGATAGGGATGAATCCAGTTGGTGGCTGGAAGGGAAGGTCAGGAGATAGAATGGAAGGGAGGAGGTGGAGGTGGAAAGAGATCCGGAGGATGGATAGGAAGGTTATTTGAAATTGGAGAAAGTTCAGTCTTTTGGGCTGTAGGATGCCGAGGCAGAAGATAAGGTGTTGTTCTTTAAATTTGTGTTCCGAGTCATCGCGACACTGGAGGAGGCTGAAGATGGACATGTCGGAGGGAGAGTTAGCAGAAGTGGAAATGGGAGATGACTGGAAGGTGAGGTTGGCTGTGACAGGCCAGGCGGAGATACTCGACGAAACAGTCACCTAGTCTATGTTTGGTCTGAGCGATGTAGAGAAGACCACATTGGGAGCACCAGATGCAATAGACTAGGTTGGAGGAGATACAGGTGAAGCTGTGTCTCACTTTGAAGGACTATTTAGGGTTCTGAATGGAGGTGATGGAGGTGGTGGAGGTGTTGTATCTTTTACTTCCCTCACCTCCATTCAGGGCCCTAAACAGCCCTTCCAAGTGAGACAGATCTTCACCGGTATAGTCTCCACCCTAGTCTATTGCATCCGGTGCTCCTGACCAGGCCTTCTCTCCATCAGTGACACCAACCATCGACTAGGTGACTGCTTCACCGAGCATCTTTGCCTGGCCCAAAATGGCCAACCTAACCTGCTAACCACTGCCCATTTCAACTCCCACCTCCCAAACCCCCTCCTGTCTGTCCTCAGGCTCCTCCAGTGTCGCAGTGACTCAGATTGAAAATTTGAAGAACAATACCTTATCTTCCCCTTGGACACCATATAGTCCAGAGGACGCAAAAGTGAGTTCTCCAATTTTAAATAACCTTCCCATCCAGCTCCCCTGCTCCCTTTCCAGCCCCACCTACGCCATTTATTCCACCTTCTGACCCTCCCTTCCAGCCATCAACTGGATTCATCCTCCCGTTGACCAACCAGGTTGTACCTACTACCAGTTTCCACCCCTCCCCCCTCTCTTTATCTGCAGCTCCCCCAACCCGGTCCTATAGAAGGGTAATACCCGAAACGTTGACTTCTCCTTTCCAACAGATGCTGCCTGGCTTGTTGTGTTCTTCCAGCCTCCTGTTTGTCTACCTTGGATTCTAGCATCTGCAGCTTTTTTTTGCCTCTAACCATTTAAGTCATTCTGTTCCACTGACTCTGAATGAGCAATTTCCTTTCATACCATTCATGAGAACTATGAACTCGGGGCAGGAAGAGGCAATTCAGCACATTAAGACTGCTCTGCCTTTCAATGTGACATGGCTGATCTCATTTCAATCTCAACACCACTCCAGTGCCAACTTTCAGTAACGCTTCAACAAGTTACTAATTAAAAATATGTTTATCTCCTCCTTAAATTCATTCAATGTCTCAGCATCATACACAGTCTGGGTAATGATTTCCACAGATTCATGACCCTTTGGGGGAAAGAATTTTTCCTTTCTCTGTTTTACATCTGCTATCCCATATTCTAAAACTATTGTTTTCCCTGTACTGTCAGGGAAGGTGGTAAAAGAGGGGGTGGTGTGGCATTGTTAGTCAAGGACAGCATTACGGTGGTAGAAAGGATGTTTGATGAGGACTCGTCTACTGAGGTAGTATGGGCTGAGGTTAGAAACAGGAAAGGAGAGGTCACCCTGTTGGGAGTTTTCTATAGGCCTCCAAATAGTTCCAGAGATGTAGAGGAAAAGATAACAAAGATGATCCTGGATAGGAGCGAAAGAAACAGGGTAATTGTTATGGGGGACTTTAACTTTCCAAATATTGACTGGAAACGCTATAGTTCAAGTACTTTAGATAGGTCAGTTTTCGTCTAATGTGTGCAGGAGGGTTTCCTGACACAGTATATAGATAGGCCAACAAGAGGCGATGCCACATTGGATTTGGTACTGGGTAATGAACCAGGCCAGGTGTTAGACTTGGAGGTAGGTGAGCACTTTGGTGATAGTGACCACAATTCAGTTACGTTTACTTTAGCGATGGAAAGGGCTAGGTATATACCGCAGGGCAAGAGTTATAGCTGGGGGAAAGGCAATTATGAGACGGTTAGGCAAGACTTAGGATGCATAGGATAGGGAAGGAAACTGCAGGGGCTGGGAACATTGGAATGTGGAGCTTGTTCAAGGAACAACTACTGCGTGAACTTGATAAGTATGTACCTGTCAGGCAGGGAGGAAGCGGTCGAGCGAGGGAACCGTGGCTTACTAAAGTAGTTGAATCTCTTGTCAAGAGGAAGAAGGAGGCTTATGTAAAGATGAGGCATGAAGACTCAGGGCACTTGAGAGTTACAAGTTAGCCAGGAAGGACCTAAAGAGAGAGCTAAGAAGAGCCAGGAGGGGACATGAGAAGTCTTTGGTAGGTAGGATCAAGGAAAACCCTAAAGCTTTCTCTAGGTATGTCAGGAATAAAAGAATGATTAGAGTGAGATTAGGGCCGGTCAAGGACAGTAGTGGGAAGTTGTGCGTGGAGTCCGAAGAGATAGGAGAGGCGCGAAATGAGTATTTTTCATCAGTATTCACGTATGAAAAAGACAATGTTGTCAAGGAGAATACTGAGATACAGGCTATTAGACAAGATGGGATTGAGGTTCATAAGGAGGAGGTGTTAGCGATTCTGGAAAGTGTGAGAATAGATAAGTCCCCTGGGCTGGATGGGATCTATCCTAGGATTCCCTGGGAAGCTAGGGAGGAGATTGCAGAGCCTTTGGCTTTGATCTTTATGTCGTCATTGTCTACAGGAATAGTGCCAGAAGACTGGAGGATAGCAAATGTTGTCCCCTTGTTCAAGAAGGGGAGTAGAGACAACCCTGGTAATTATAGACCAGTGAGCCTTACTTTGGTTGTGGGTAAAGTGTTGGAAAGGATTATAAGAGATAGGATTTATATTCATCTAGAAAGGAATAATTTGAATAGGGATAGTCAACACAGTTTTGTGAAGGGTAGTTCATGCCTCACAAACCTTATTGAGTTCTTTGAGAATGTGACTAAACAGGTGGATGAGGGTAAAGTGGTTGATGTGGTGTATATGGATTTCAGTAAAGCGTTTGATAAGGTTCCCCACAGTAGGCTATTGCAGAAAATTCGGAGGCATGGGACTGAGGGTGATTTAGCGGTTTGGATCGGAAATTGGCTAGCTGTAAGAAGACAGACGGTGGTGGTTGATGGGAAACATTCATCCTGGAGTTCAGTTACTAGTGGTGTACTGCAAGGATCTGTTTTGGGGCCACTGCTGTTTGTCATTTTTATAAATGACCTGGATGAGGGCATAGAAGGATGGGTTAGTAAATTTGCGGATGACACTAAAGTCATTGGAGTTGTGGATAGTGCGGAAGGATGTTGCAGGTTACAGAGGGGCATAGATAAGCTGCAGAGCTGGGCTGAGAGGTGGCAAATGGAGTTTAATGCGGAAAGGTATGAGGTGATTCACTTTGGAATGAGTAACAGGAATACAGAGTACTGGGCTAATGGTAAGATTCTTGGTAGTGTGGACGAGCAGAGAGATCTCGGTGTCCATGTGCATAGATCCCTGAAAGTTGCCACCCAGGTTGATAGGGTTATTAAGAAGGCGAACAGTGTGTTAGGTTTTATTGGTAGAGGGATTCAGTTTCGGAGCTATGAGGTCATGTTGCAGCTGTACAAAACTCTGGTGGGGCCGCACTTGGAATATTGTGTACAGTTCTGGTCACCGCATTATAGGAAGGATGTGGAAGCATTGGAAAGGGTGCAGAGGAGATTTACCAGGATGTTGCCTGGTATGGAGGGAAGGTCTTATGAGGAAAGGCTGAGGGACTTGAGGCTGTTTTCGTTAGAGAGAAGAACGTTAAGAGGTGAATTAATAGAGACATACAAGATGATCAGAGGATTGGATAGGGTGGACTGTGAGAGCCTTTGTCATCGGATGGTGACGGCTAGCATGAGGGGACATAGCTTTAAATTGAGGGGTGATAGATATAGGACAGATGTCAGAGGTAGATTCTTTACTCAGAGAGTAGTAAGGACATGGAATGCCTTGTCTGCAGCAGTTGTAGGCTTGCCAACTTTAAGGGCATTTAAATGGTCGTTGGATAAACATATGGATGATAATGGAATAGTGTCAGTTAGATGGGCTTCAGATTGGTTTCACAGGTCGGCACAACATCGAGGGCCGAAGGGCCTGTACTGCACTGTAATGTTCGACGTTCTATGTTCTACTGTCTCTCATTCTAACGTTTCCCAAAAGAGGAAACACCTTCTCTATGCCTGCTCTATCAAGCTACTTTAGCATCTTCTTTACCTCAGTTCGATCTCCTTTCACTCTTCTAAGCTTTGGGAAGTAAATCTGATCAATTCTTTTGTCTTTTCACCATAAATCTGCCCAATTTTCCTTTCTGGATATGAGTCTAATTCCCTTTTGTATGCTTTGATTGAAAGTACTGCCATCATGGTCTCAAGCAACATTTGCCAGAACTTAATAATTCGCTGTTGTGAAATAAGTTTTCCCTTATCACTTTTGCTTCTTTTGCTAATTACTTTCAAATCTGTGTCCTCCCATTCTTAGCCCTTTCACAATTGGGAGCAGCTTTTCCCTATCTATTCTGTCCCGACCCCTCGTGATTTTGAATATCTTTATCAAATCTCCTCAGACTTCTTTTCTCAAAGATGAATGGTCCTATCTTCTTCAATCTATCTTCCAAACACTGCAGCAACTTACCAAGGTTAATTTGACAGTACCTTCATCCCCACTTATATCTATCATTGAGAATGACAAGAACAGCAATTTTGAGGAAAACTATCACTCCCACATTTCCCTCAAAGTTGCATATCTTCCTGACTGGGACATGTATCATGGTTGCATGATTACTGTGGGGTCAATGTCCTGCAATTGTCTATCTGACATCTTTGTGGGAGTGCTGTCACTGTAAGGACTGCAGAAACTCAAGTATAAAATGATCTCCCATAAGCAAAGAGCAATAAAAGCAACTTTTTCAGTATTGCTCATATCTTGAGGATAAGCTTTTCCAACTTTAATTACCAAAGGTAGTTATTTGGGACACTGCATTAGTGATGTATGCTCACAAAAGATTATAATTTACTCCTCAGTTGATCGGAATTGATTTCTGGTCTTGTGATTATCATATTGGATTAGCACCCTGAAGTTCGTAAATTTAAATTCCATTCTGCAAGTTTGAATTCGAATTCAGTTAATTTAGTGAATCTGGAATGAATAGTTTGTATCAGTAAAGATAACTATAAAGCTATTGGATAGTTTTAAAGCAATGTGGTTTATTAATATCCTTGAGAGAAGTCGACCTGTCTCTTTACCCCGGCGAAAACATATCCAGATGACAGCATAAAATCAAAATCAATAGTAACAGCTTGTTTTTAATTGAGCACTTTTGAAGAATATTATGTTCCAATGTGCTTCATAGGATTGTTAGAAAGCCAAATTTAACACTGAGCTTTGTCAAGTGACACTATGGCATTCAAAGGCAGAAAGAAAGAATTTTGTGCATGTAATTTTTTTTTTGTTTTCGCTGATCTGAGTTGTGTCTCATTTAAGTAGGATTTATCACAATATTTTTTCCAAATGCAACTCATTAACTCCCTTCCCCACCTCTACTGCGTCCCTCTCACCTGACTCTATTCCCATCTGACCACGCACCATTGTCAGAACAACTCACCACCCAACAAGTGTGCACCAAAAAGCTGAGCAGTCCATGCATCCACAACATTTTGAAAGGCAGCAGTATGTGTTGCCCCTCACTACCAGCATAATGACACAACAACAACAAAGCCATGCTGCCCCTGGCACATAGGTGACATTCCTTCGTAAAAGAAATCCCGTTCTCTCACCCTAGTCACCACTTAACTGCCATCCCACATAGCTTACCAATCCATCCTGTCTAAAGACCATCCAAGTCCTACCATGTTTGCCCCAATGCCCAATCATTACCTGCATCTTGCCTTTATCCAGAAAGGGATATCATACATAGGCAAGCATTTGGACAAGTGCAAATACAAACTTTTATTGGCATCCACAAAAGCAACACAAACAAAATGAATATAGACAGCAGTTTACAACCCCACAAGACAAACCAACAGCAAGCATTTGGAACTGGACAGTCCATGTGGTCCCTTGCACCCAGCTTGCATCTACTGGAATAATATAAAATGCTGCAGATGCTGGAAATCTGACATAAAGAGCAAAAATTGATGAAGAAACTCAGAATGACTCAAAATGTTAATTCTGTTTCTCTCTCTACAGATGCTGCCAGACCTGTTGAGTTTCTCCAGATTTTCCCCTTGTAAATTAGCATCCAATGGTCCTAATGGGTGTCAGTTAATTCCTGTCCTCCTTATAGTCTCTGATGCAGCTGGGTTCTGTCATCAGAAGGAGACATTTCCTCCAGTTCAATGCCCTCTTCCTTCTCTGCAATTAGCCTCTCCCATTCCCCCAGCTCCCCAGTATCAGTTGCATCACCACATTGCATGTTCCAGTTGTACAGAACACAGCAAGCCAGGTTGGAGCAACACACTCTGTCCGAACGATATTGGAGGAAATCCCAGACCTTTCTCCTTGCTGTGGAACAAGTTCTCAGGGAGACCTTCAGCCTGCCTCACCATAGCCTTTATTGTAGCATGTGCACCAAATTGATGAAGGAGACAATTTGGTTGAATGACGAACACAGTTAATCTGAAAGGCATGCTCACTCTGACCATTTTCCCACCCCAGACCCACCTCAAGTATTCCATGCTCCATTGTATTCATTAAATTCTATCAGGCCAAAGCATCCTTGAAAGTTACACAGATGATAGGCTGCTTTTGATCAACATTTGCCCATTTTTATGTTATTGTTGCTGACTTCAGTATCAGTGAAATGGCAATGTTAGTTCAGCTGGCACAAATGACATGGTGTAGTCTACCTTTGAGTGACGTTAGAAGTCTAAACCCGCTCAATATGCTTGCATGGCATACGCACAAAGAAATGTTTCAAATGAAATGTAGCTGAAGATTGCAAACTGTGCTTCATGTATTTGCCTCTTTGATGTTGTGATATCCAGCAGATATGGATGCCATACTTTGACCAATCAAAATAACAACAAGTAACACTCAGGGCTTTTCTGACAAGTGGCAGGTAACAACATTCATAACTCCCAGGGATAAAGGATCTTGAATAAATTCAAGGCCATAAATCTCCCTATCATATTCAATGGCTCTAAAGATTGCAGCACACAAGAATCTGAATACCGTAAAGCACAGCGTATTTGTGCAATTACTGTCATGTCACTGGGCTTGATATCCACCTGATCCCAGACATCGCCAGAGCCATTTGTCAATTGCATTGTGCAGCTACAGAATGGCAAGTGAGGGCAGGAAATGCAGCTTGAGGTAGATATTGTCAGTACCAGCTTCGCTTCATTGTCAGGTGACCCATCAGAACCTCCATGTTCCCTCTGACACTACCATTACCACTTCTCACTCCATATTGAGACCCTCCACATTGAATTTTGCCTCCTGCTCTCCTCTCTGTCTCCTAAAATTTTAGCTTTATACCTTAGTGGTGCCTATCCTGCTCCTGCACAGTCACCCTCTGGAGACCATGGGTGGTGGTCACTGCCAATAGCTCTCTCCTTCCATGCCCTATGATGATGTTTTGCATAATCACCATATATCTTGAAATTCCCCTGCCACTGTCATTATTCTTGTTCCCACAATTGCTTCTGCTTTCCCTTCCTGGCCTTCACTCCCACTCCCCTTTCTCAGTGAGTTTCCGCTATTACGACAGATGCTGCTTGCACCCTCTTTAACAGCTGACAGACTGACAGCATTCACCCAAGACCGCTGCCTGACTTTGAGAAGCAGCCCTTAGAGAAGACTGGCCAGACCCCTGACTGCTTTGTTTACAGCTCCCTGATTGATGATACACAATGGAGACAATGAATTCAGGATATAATATGGATTTTAGGATCTGTAAAACATATTAGACACTTCATATGATGGGATAGGATTCCTCAGTTCTACTAAATATCTCCACTATAGTTTATAAATCAATCTTCTGTACTCAAAATGCTTGTTCTCGTCAACATTAAGTTGGTCTGCATGCAGCTCCCAAAGGCTGCGCTTCCAAATGAAACATGGAAACATAGAAAATATGAGAAGGTGTAGGGCTTTCTGCCGTGTGAACCTGCTCTGCCATTCAATATGATCATGACAGATTATCCAATTTAGTAGCCTGTTCCCGCTTTCTCCCTCTGATCCCTTTAACCCTAAGAACTCTATCTAACTTCTTCTTGAAAACATTCATTGTTTCGGCTTCAACTGCTTTCTATGACAGAGAATATCATAGGTTCAGCATTATCTGGATGAAGAAATTTCTCCTCGTCTCATTCTTAAATTGCCGACCCCATGTCTTGAAACTGTGACTCCTCCTTCTGTACTCACTACTCATCAGGAACATGTTACTTGTGTCTACCCTGTCCAATTCCTTTAGAATTTTATAGGTTGCCATGAGATCGCCCCTATTCTTCTCAACTCCAGTGAAGATTGCCTTAAACAATCTGGTCTCTTTTCATACATCAGCCCTTACATCCCAGGAAGAGGTTCGTAAATCCTAATTGCACTGTTTCCACAACATCCTTTGTCGGATAACGAGAACAAAACTGCGCACAGTTGTCCAAATGTACAATTGCAGTAAGACATCCCTGGTCCTACATTCAAATCCTCCTACTGTGAAGGTGAACATACCATTTGCCTTCTTTACTACCTGCTCCACCTGCATGCCTATGTTCAGCAACTCATACACAATGACACCCAGGTCTTGCTGCACCTCCCCCTTTCCCAACCTAAATTTGTAAAGAATCAAAGGTGAGCTCCTTAAGCGTCCTAATTGGCCTGAGATAAAAAGAACTGCCGATACTGGAGTCGGAGATAACACAGTGTGGAGCTGAAAGAACACATCAGGCCAGGCAGCATCAGAGGAACAGGAAAGCTGACGTTTCGGGTGAGAGCCCTTCTTCAGAAATTTCTGAAGAAGGATCCCAACCCGAAACGTCAGCTTTCCTGTTCCTCTGATGCTGCCTGGCCTG
>JAHRHZ010000076.1:2028161-2084410 GCA_024137785.1 Ginglymostoma cirratum
CAGGCCAGGCAGCATCAGAGGAACAGGAAAGCTGACGTTTCGGGTTGGGATCCTTCTTCAGAAATTTCTGAAGAAGGGCTCTCACCCGAAACGTCAGCTTTCCTGTTCCTCTGATGCTGCCTGGCCTGATGTGTTCTTTCAGCTCCACAATTTGTTATCTCCTAATTGGCCTGATATTTGCTGTGAACAAGTTACCAATTTGGTGCCTCTGGCCTCGAGAAAGCTGTCTTGGACGGAACCAGCAGATCACCTTTTGGTAATTCTATTCTTTTTGGATTGCTTACTTCCAATCTGAGAGGTACCTACCACGAAAATTCTGCCCCAGTTTGTGGTCACATTAAATTTTGATATCCTGAGTGCCTCACAGCCCACAGTTGTGCTGGGGCAGGGCCACCCCAGAGATTTGTTGCCTGCTGACAATCAAAAGTGGACCTTGGGTATTGAGTGATCATGGAATCCCTGCAGCGTAGAAACAGGCCCTTTGGCCCAACAAGTCCACACCAACCCTCAAAGCATCACACACAGACCTAGCCCCCTGTAACCCACCTAATCTGCACATCCCTGAACACTACGGGCAATTTAGCATGGTCAATCCACCCAACCTGCACAACTTTGGACTGTGTGAGGAAAGCCGAGCACCTGGAGGAAACCCACGCAGACACGGTGAGAATGTGCAAACTCTACATGGATAGTCGCCCGAGGGTGGAATCAAGCTCAGGTTCCTGGTGCTGTGAGGCAGCAGTGCTAACCACTGAGCCACCGTGCTACCCTGTGGTTTATGAAGTCATTCTGCCCCATCAGTGGGATACCTACCAAATAAAGCAGAAAATCAAAGTGCAATCCAGAGATTAAAGTCTATGAGATCCTAAATTCAGATTTGGCTCCAAGTTCCTCAAACATTCAGCTGAACTTCATTGTTCCTGTAATAAATGCAAAGTACTGAGGATGGGAGAGATCCAAAGTAAAGTCAGAAATTACTGGAAAAACTTAAGTGTCTCAGTGGCTAGCACTGCTGCCTCACAGCACCAGGGACTTGTGTTTGATACCAGTCCCTGAGTCACTATCTGTGTGGAGTTTGTACATTTTCCCTGCATCTGCGTGGGATTCCTCCAGGTGCTCTGGTTTCCTCCCACAGTCCAGAGATGTGCAGGTTAGATGGATTGGCCGTGTTAAATTGCCCCATAATGTCTAGGCTGGGAAATGCAGGGTAAAGGTAGGGAGTGGGTCTGGTTGAGATGGTCTTCAGGGGGTCAGTGTGACTTGATGGGCTGAATGGCCTGCTTCCACACTGTGGGGATTCTATGGATTCGATGCACAGATGAGAGTAGTGTAGTTGATGTGGACCACGTGGACTCTAGTAAGGGTTTTGAAAAGGTGTTGCGTAGCAAACTGATCAAGGAGGTAAGAGTCCATGGCAATTTGGCAGGCGGTAGAGGTTGTTTTTGTGACTGGTTGCCTGTGTCCAGTGGCATACCGCATGGCTCAGCGCTGTGTCTCTTACTGTTTGCAGTGTACATTAACGATCTCAACACAATTGTAGGAGATTTGAACATTAGGTTTGCAGATGGCCCAAAAAAATGGTGGTGTGGTGTATAGCAAGAAGCAGGAGGAAGGACTGCATAGATGAGTTTGTGATATGAACAGAAGAAAGGCACATGGAATTTGATTGTCAAAAGTATAAGGTGATGCATTTTGGGAGGACTAACAAAGCAATGGGAGTACATGTTGAATGGTAGGACCCTAGGAAGTACAGAGGGCTAGAGGATATTTGGGTGTATGCACACAGGTTCTTGAAGACAACAGGACAGGTACCTTTCGTAGTTTAGGTATTGAATGCAAAAGCAGGGAGGTTTTGATGAGACATATACATAAAATGTTAGTTAGGTGACAGCTGGAGTGCTGTGTGCAGTTCTGGTCACCACATCATAGAAAGGTTGTGATTGCATGAGGGAAGGTACAGAGGATTGTTGCCTGGGCTGGAGATTACCAGCTAAGAAGAGCAAGTAGTAAGGCTGCAGTTGATTTTGTTAGAGCAGAGAAAGCTGAGATGGGATTTTATTGAAATGTACAAAATTATGAAAGCCATGAATAGAGTAGATACGTAGTAATATTTCTCAATAATAGAGGAGTCAATGACCAGGGGACAGAGGTTTAAGGAAAGGAGCAAGAGGTTGAGAGTGGCTTTTAAGGAAGATGTTTTTTCATTCATTGGATGGTAGGTGTCTGGAACTCACAGCCTGAATGTGTGATATATATGGAAATTGTCGTGTTTGACTTTGAGATCATTGATTTGGGGTTGTTAACCTGCGCCAATCAGAAAGCCCTGGCTGACTGATATAACCAGGGGATTAAAATCTCCTCAGTTCAAGGGACTGACTCTGAGCTGTCTGGCCACAGCCAGCGTACTGTGCATAAATAAATAAAGGGTGACTTAGTGTCAGGATACTGGCCTCTGTGCAGTTATTTCACATGGATTGACCTTTGTCATTGCTCACCATCGTCCTGATCCTTACAGAATAATGATCATCGTCCATTAAATGTTATTCCACTGAAACTTGGCCACTTAGCTTATCTCATTACCAGAACCAGGTACAAAAGGGCACCTTTCTGTTGTAGTACACACTATTGTAGTAAACTCTACTGAACACAACCTAGAAACAACTCACCTCTTGTTGCCCCCAATACTATCAATAGCCCAATCAAAATTTGAATAACTAAAAGTCCCCATTATATAAATAATGATGCTATGTCTCTGTCGTTTCCCTCGAACAGAAAAAAAATGTATAAACAGGGGATTAACTCTGAGCTGTCTGGCCACAGCCGGTGTAGAGTAGAATAGAATCCCTACAGAGAGGAAACAGGCCCTTTGGCCCAACAAGTCCACACTAGCCCTTAGAGCACCCCACCCAGACCCATCCCCTTATAACACACCCCTGAACACTATGAACAATTTAGCAAGGCCAAGCCAACCAGCCTGCACATCTTTGGACTGTGGGAGGAAACCCACACAGACACAGGGAGGATGTGCAACCTCCACACAGGCAGTCACCCAAGTGTGGAATTGAACCTGGATCCCTGGGGCTGTTGAGGCTACAGTGCTAACCACTGAGCCACCATGCCACCCCAAAAAACAAACTGGCAGGATTTGAACCTGTGCGGGGTACCCAAATGAAATGCAAATGTATTGCTTTAACCACTAGGCTACGACTACAAGGCCCTGTACAGTTCACAAGTAAATTAAAGGTGATTTGGTAATGGGATATTGACCTCTGTGCAGTTATTTCAGAAAGTATTGCAACATATAAGAATTATTCAGAGGATATCTTGAAGCATTTCAGCAAACAAGGCAACAGGCTAAATGTTAGAAAATGTGACTGGAGTAGATAGGAGCTTGATGACCAGCGCAGAAACAATGGGCTGGAAGACCTCTTCTGGTGCTAAAATATCTCTATGACAATGACACTAAGTGCCTGCTGATGAGCACGTGTGCATGCTGCATGAGCACTTGACTGAAGAGCATGTTCTGATCATGTCATGGATTTGTACATGTGCAGCTAGGTGGGAAAAGGGCAAATGTGCTCCTGCATGGAAGTGATTTCTGACCTGGCATCAGGATTCACAGTATGATAGCATCATTGTTTCTTAAATTACAATAGTGGGAAGTGGATAGAATTACAATGTTTAAAAGATATTTGGATAAGTACATGAATAGGAAAGGTTTGGAGGGATATGGGCCAGGAACAGGCAGGTGGGACTAGTTTATTTTGGGATTATGGGCTGGTTAGACTGAAGGGTGTGTTTTGGTACTGTATGACTCTATGACTCTACAACAATGACTACACTTCAAAAAGTATTTCATTAGCTGCAAAACATTTTGCAATGTCGGGGCATTTGTACAACGTGACATCAAAAGGCAAGCCTTACTTAAAACAAAATGTTTCCAATCACAGCTTTCTACACAACTGGTTGTAATTGCTGCAGCCAAAATGCACATCCCATTGGAGAAGTGCAGGCTAATATTGAAACAATGCAGGCTGGGTTTAATCAGTCCGATCTACTCATGATACTGACCCCTGCTGATGTTTCCCGAAAGTCAGCAATGTGATGAGTTCTGGCTAGCTTCTGATGTCAGTGAAATGAACAGGCAACATGGAGCTTAGTGTGATGCCTGCTTCACAATCAATCCACATGGGTCAGTCGTGCTTTGTCATCCATACGCCTCTTTCATGTATAATTGGAGAACCATCCCCCAATTCATTCTTTGCAGCAAGCACTGCATCAATGAGAGGTGACTTGATAGAGGTGTGCAAGATGATGAGAGGCATAGATCGAGTAGATAGCCAGAAACTTTTTCCCAGGGCAGAAATGACTATTACGAGGGGACATAATTTTAAGGTGATTGGAGGAAGGGATAGGGGAGATTTCAGAGATGGGCTCTTTACTCGGAGAGTGGTGGCTGTGTGGAATGCACTGCCGGCAGTGATAGTGAAGTCAGATACATCAGGGACATTTAAGCGACTCTTAGATAGGCACATGGAAGATAGTAAAATGAAGGGTATGCAAGCCAGTTTGATCCTAGAGTAAGATAATATCGTGGGCCGAAGGACCTGTACTGTTCTATGTTCTATGTAATGATAAAATTGGATGAGGGGGAGGGCATTGCTGGCTAGGCAGCATTTATTGCCCATCCCTAATTGCCCAGAGGGCAGTTGAGAGTCAACTTTTTGGCTGTGGGTTTGGAGTCACATGTAGGTCAGATCAGATAAGGATGGCAGCTTCTTTCCCTAAAGGACATTAGCAAACCAGATTTTTTTTTTCCTGACAATCAACACCGGATTCATCATTAGACTCTTAATTCTAATTATAATTGTCCTGAATTGTAACCTTCGTATGTTAGGAATATCAATATGTTCTGACAATATTTGCGCTCCCAACAAAAACGAAATAGTAATGTAAGCAGAAATTTAAATTATATTCTTGTAAATATTATTTTCTTCTCCTCAGTAATGCTGGCAATACAAAAATGTTTTTAAGGCGTACATGTTTATTCACTACAACGGATAGTCTGAGGGCAGCCAACATAAAAGGCAATGTGCAGTGATGTGATAAATGCATTAAAGATTGTTTGCAAGAAAGCTATGCTTTGGAGAAATTTTAGAAACTACAGTACAGTCTGAAAAGAACTGGGGCCCAAGATTTCTGTTTGGCAATTAGTTTAACAAAAGGGTGATCGTAAAATATCAGCTGGTGTTGTATCAAACTAGGAAAAAACAATCAATGAGAATGGGACAAATACCAGACATGGCTGGATTTTCCTGCAACCCTGATGTTGGAACAAGATAGAGGTAATGAGTTTGCTATTGTCAAGGACAGAATGCCCAGAAGGAAAAACTAGTAAAACATACAAATGATGCATCCCAGTCTGACTCGTTTTTGTATACCTCAGAACAGTGACACAGAGGGACCAATGACATTCATTTCCAAGTATTACTGTTTCTTTTACTATTATTTTCTCTCTCTCTCTAATTGATGGAGCTATTTCCTAAGGGATGGTCTCCTAATCACCAAGCTCTTTCTGGTTACCATCCTATTAAATTCAATAGGTTCCAGCCCCATCTCTGGATTCTTAGCTCCAGCTGTTAATTGGCACAGCTGAGACAGGTTTGAGAGGGTACCTTAAAACTTGTCTAAAAGTGTGAAGTGATTCATTTTGGAAGGTTGAATTTGAATGCAGAATACAGGGTTAATGGCAGGATTCTTGGCAGTGTGGAGGAACAGAGGGATCTTGGGATCCTGGGATCCATGACCATAGATCCCTCAAATTTGCTACCCAAATTGATAGGGTTGCGAAGAAGGCGTATAGTGTGTTGGTTTTCATTGGCAGGAGAATTGAGTTTAAGAGCCACGCAGTTATGCTGCAGCTCTACAAAACTCTGATTAGACTGCACTTGGAATATTGTGTTCTGTTCTGGTCACCTCATCATAGGAAAGATGTGGAAGCTTTAGAGACGGTGCAGAGGAGGTTTACCAGGTTGCTGCCTGGACTGGAGGGCAGGTCTTAAAATAGATCAGGGAATCAACCATTGGTTCCAACTGGACTTATGCCCAATTCTAACACAATCTGAATGGGACCCATAAGGTATTTGCATCATGGTTAAATATTGAAGGCTTTAAGGTAAATGGTTTGTCCCCTGTTGCTTGTTGTGGTCTCCAGATCAACACCAGTGAACATAATGATTACATTCTGCAATGTTACTGCAATCTACTCATTAGTTTATTATGCAGTAAGTTTAACTCTGCAGCATAAAGTTGTCAGGTTATAAATAAACCTCAGATTCAGTACAAAGACGTAAGTGTGTGCTGCACTGGTGAGGGAGAGCCTGTAAGGCTTCAGTCACTTAGTTGGGTCTGTGCATCTTCTCTGAACATCGATCTCTGTATCCAGCTTCTGCTTTGGTTGCTTCTTGGTCATTACTGCCATTAACTTCAATTCTTTTATTTTTATATGTTGTCTCTTGACAGTTCTAGAAAGCCTGACTCTTATCTAGAACATTTGTGACTCTGAGATCATCCGTCCAAGGGTGGTGTAGACAAGATACATCAGTTTCATTGTCCTTCCATCTGTGTTTAATTTAGCAGCCTTGATAACCAGGAAGATAAGCAGCCTTTCAGCAGTATTTGTCAACAGCTTCCTGCCGAAAGAATAGTGCCTGATTCTGCCTTGCAAAATAGGTTTTTGTTCTGCTGACATTGGGTACTTTTTTCCCAGCATCCTTGTGGAGAGTTAGCTGTTAACCATTCTGGTACAATGTAGGAATTAAGATGTAGCCAAACGCCTAATAATCCCTTTGCTTCAACATATGCAATCATTACTGCCAGTCCTACCCATTTCTTTTGTGAGTTGAGGCTTATGTAGCTTTGACATATAGTATACATCATTACACTATATAACATTTCATACTCAACTGTATACATCATTACAGTAGTCTGTAACTGTCATTTAGTCTATCTTATGCATATAACTAACCCTATAATATTACCACAATGTGTTCCTTCTCAAATTCACATTTATCATGGGTCACTATCATTCCCAAATATGTGGCTTGGGTTGCTAGGTTCTGGGCTTTCTTGAGTCTATTTGAGGATTTGGGCTTTCTTTCTAACCTGTAGTCTCAAAGAAGTAAGAAGGGTGAATGTTTTGTTTAAACCTGAAAATGCTCCTCCTATTATTGACCAGAACAAATCCCAAGGAAGATAATCTTTTCTGACTTTAAAGGTAATTGTATGGCATTATGTTCCAGATGCAATACTTTTGATCAAACTACTTGACATTGAGCAAAGCACTTCATTTTTACACTATTAAAATGCTTAACAAAGTAATAGATATATTAACTACTACTAATTAACTGTTCCAATATAGCAACATGCCACCAACACACCCTTGGCAAAGGCAAATTCAGTAAAACAGATTGTCTGACATGTAACTCTAGCACCAGGACAAGAAATCCCAGCTTTCTTGATGTATCAGAGAGAGGAAAAACATCTTTCACATCCAGCTTCAAGGCTTCAGCAACTGCTACTGAAAAACTAAAACTAAAAATGCTGCCTCTGGGGGAGTTTGAACCCACCCATTCAGTCTGCTTCTATTGTTTCAACTCAAAATATAACAAGGCCTCACAAGAGGTTACTCGATTGGATTCAAATAGATAGCTTGGTACCTCTGTCTTAAAACCTCCCTTCAAAAAAAAGGACAAAATACACCTCTTAAAGCCATAGTAACATCATACTCCCGACTGTTATGATAATGCTTAAGTCCTTGGGCTAACTTTTGGTGGAAAACGGAGGAATAATTGTGGAATCCCATGGCAGTATCATGAAAGAAACACACACCTTAAAAGTTCTTACACTTGCTGTGATCTATTTCATTTTTGTATGACATTCCTGGTATCCTTCATGTCTCATAGTATCTATTTCCCTCCAAACAAAAAAATTCTTGTGAGAATAGTGGTGAGGCTAACACCATTATAATGAAGAAACTTGGACATGAACTTTTAGAATCTGCACAAGCAAATTGGCAAAATCTAAAAGCTTGGCATCTGAGTTATCCTGCTTTTCCATTGGCTGTGCTACAACGTCAATATTGAAATACGAGCAGCGGTATGAAGCTGGTTTACAAGCTGTGCACAGAGCACTTCAGAAAACATTGGGGCACTTATAGTTGAACTTTTAAAGAATGTCCTGACAATCTAACTTTAAATATATGGACTCATTCTTTCAGAATTTATTTAGCATGATCTCATTTAAACAGGTTTTTACTGCCTCTTTTATTGCCCGTTCTCAATCTTATCTTCATTTCCTTCACTTTATTTTGTCTGTCTTTATTTCAATTTTTCTATAAGCATTCAAATATGATTTGTACTTGCTAGTTTATGCACTGCATGTTTCCATGAGGATTCTTCAATCTGACTGGTTTAAGAGCTTCTTCATTGTGTTCACTGTTCACAGACATCACAAGGTTCTATTTGAAGGTAGCAGGCTGCTGTGGATCCTCTAAGACAGAAAATCTCCAGTCAAAAACTTGCAAACAAACGCCCCTGTTTTGCAGCTGATATCAAAGTACACACCATTGTGTAGATGTTTGAGAGCAAACTAATCTCCTTATTTAAATAATTAAACTGGAATTCTATCATTTTCCATTTAACTTCTTCTAATACTGAGAGATGACTACCTTTTCAAATTCATTTACAGATAGTTGTGCTTTTAGCACTTTGAAGATCTGAACTCTGACAATAGCACTTACACTGATGGAGGAACAATTGTTCACACAGATAGAGTTCATTATTCTGTCCAATGTCGCATTTGTCTACTTCTGACAGTTATATTTAGGATTTAAGTGGTGCAAATTTCTTGACTGAAACTAATTGTTTTATTTCTTCCAGCGTCCTATTTCTTTATTTTCAAAGGTCATTTACATTTTATCAAACGAGTGTATCCAGCACATTTTCCTGCTGTTCTTTACTATTAACTTCATGTCTTTCTGATCTTAGTACATGCCTCAGGAGAGGTATTAATTCTGTAGTATAACAAAGAACAAAAGAGAACTATAGCACAGGAACAGATCCTTCAGCCCTCCAAGCCTGTGCTGACCATCTTGCCCTAACTAAAGCTAAAAAACAAACCTTCTGCTCTTATTTGGTCCGTATCTCTCTATTTCTTCCCTATTCATGTAATCATTCAGATGCCTCTTAAATGTCCCCACTGTGTCTGCTTCCGCCACCTCTTCCAGCAGTGCGTTCCAGGCTCCTACCACTCTCTGCGTGAAGAAATTTCCTCACAAATCTCCTTTAGATTTTCCTCCTCTCACCTTGAACTTGTGGCCCCTTTGAATTGAAACTTCAACCCTGGGAAAATGCCTCTGACTATCCACCCTATGTATGCCTTTCATAATTTTGTAGATCTCTATCAGGTCTCCTCTCAGTCACCACCTTTCCAGTCAAAACAATCCAAGTCTTTTTAACCTTTCCTCATCGCCAAAGCCCTCGAGGCCAGGCAACATCCTGGTGAACCTTCTCTGCACTTTTTCCAAATGTTCCACGTCCTTTGGGTAGTGTGGCAAGTACAATTGCACACAATACTCCAAATGCAGCCTAACGAGGGTTTTCTATAGCTGCAACATGTTTTGCTAACTCTTGTACTCCATTCCCCAAACAATGAAGGCAAACATGCCATATGCCTTCTTAATCACTTTGGCCACCTGTGTTGTCACTTTTAGGGAACTGTGTTTCTGCACACCCAGATTCATTTGTCTGTTAATGTTCGTAAAGGTTCTGCAGTACAATTCACGCATAAATTTGATCCTCCAAAATACATCACCTTGCATTTGTCAGGATTGAACTCTATCTGATATTTCCGTGCTCGAGTCGCCAATCTATCTATATCCTGTTTTATCCTTCTATAATCATCGTCACGAACAGCAAATCCACCAATCCTTGTGTCATCTGCAAACTTACTAATCAGACCACCCATATTTTCCTCCAGATCATGTGTATACTACAAATAACAGAGGTCCTAAGACTGATCCCTGTGGAACTGGTCTCCATTCTGAAAAGCACCATTCTACCGCTAACCTCTGTCTTCTATGGCCAAGCCAGTTTTGTATCCATCTAACCAGCCCACCCCGAATCCCAGGTGATTTTTGTTTTTGTACCAATCTGCCATTTGGGACTTTATCAAGTGCCTTCGAGAAGCCCATATAAACCATATGCACAGCCCTTCCGTCAAAAAATTCAATCAAGTTGGTGAGACATGACCTCCGACAAAACCATGCTGCCTGTCACTAAATGGTCCATTTTCTTCCAAATATGTGTATATCTTGTCCCTCAGTATCTTCTCCAAGAGCTTCCCCACCACAGACGTCAGGCTCACAGGCCTTTATTTTCCTGGATTATCCCTGCTTCCTTTCTTCAACAAGGGCACAAAGTTGGCTAATCTCCAATCCACTGAAACCTCGCCTGTGGTCCCGAATGTGAAAATATCTCTTAATTTTCTCAGATTAAATATCTCAGATTTTCTTCCCTTGTCTCTCGCAGCAACCTGGGATAGATCCCATCTGGCCCTGGGAAATTGTCTACCTTAATGCAATTCAGGATACCCAAAATTTCCTCCTTCGATATATTGACATTGTCTAGAGTATTCACATACCCATCTTTGACCTCAACATCTGTCATATCCTTCTCCTTGGTGAATCCTTTGTCCTTGAGTTGGCCTACTTTACTTTCTTGCTTCTATTATATGCAGAAAATGCCTTGGGATACTCCTTGACTCTGTTTGCTAAAGACATTTCATGGCCTCTTTTAGACTCCCTAATTCCATGTTTAAGTTCCTTCCTAATTTCTCTATACTCCTCAAGGGTTTTGCCAGCTTGTACCTATCTACACCTATTGCATGCTTCATTTTTCCTTTTGACTAAGCTTACAATTTCCCTTGTTATCTTGAATCCTTCCATTCCTATCCCTCAGTTTTGCAGAGACATGCATGTTCTGTACTTTAATCAACTGGTCTTTAAAAACTTCCCTTAAGCCAGATGTGGATTTTCCCTCAAATACCTGCTCCCAATCCACATTTCCTCAGTTCTTGTCTAATTTGGATGAA
Source organism: Ginglymostoma cirratum (assembly GCA_024137785.1). Taxonomy (NCBI): domain Eukaryota; kingdom Metazoa; phylum Chordata; class Chondrichthyes; order Orectolobiformes; family Ginglymostomatidae; genus Ginglymostoma; species Ginglymostoma cirratum. The sequence continues at coordinate 2,039,313 of JAHRHZ010000076.1, forward strand.
ATTGGCCCTTGCGCATCTAAGCATGCTCACCCAAGGGCCACTCTTGTCTTTGTCCATGACTACTCAAAATCCTACAGAGTTATAGTCACTAAGCCCAAAATGCTGCCCTGTATCATTCCTTAATACCAAGATTAGTATCGACCCCTCTCTGGTTGGATTGTTAACATACTGTCTCACAAAGCCCTTCTGGACACATCTAAGAAATTCCTCTCCATCTGAGCCCCTGGCTCTAAGAGTGCCCCAGTCAATAAGAGAACATTTTAAGCCACCCACCACAACTACCCTGCTTTTTTTCACACCTTTCTAGTTGTTGACTACATATTTGCTCCTCTGTCTCACATGTGTTGTTGGGAGGTCTACAGAAAGCTCCCAACTTTCGTGATTTCACCCTTCCTATTCCTAAGCTTCACCCATAATGTCTCATTGCAAGATCTCTCCGATGTATCCTCCCTCAACACAGCTGTGATGTGATCCCTCATCAACAATGCAACTTCCCCCACCCCTTTTGTTTCCCTTTCTGTCCCATCTAAAGCAGCAATATCCTGGAATGTTAAGCTCCAGTCTGTCCCTCCTCTTACCATGTCTCCATAATGGCAATAACATCATAATTCCATGCAGTAATCCATGCTCTTAGTTTATTTGCCTTACCCGTTATACTTCTTGCATTGAAATAAATGCGCTCCAGACCTCCAGTTCCTCTGAACCCCGCAGCTTTCCTGTGCATGCTCTTACTCTGCACTATGCATATCTCTGTCTCTCCTTTGTCTACAGTCCATACACTTATTGGCCTGTTGTTCCAGTTCCCATCCCCTGCCACACTATTCTAAACCCTCCCAAAGAACTCTAGCAAACCTTCTGCCCAGAATACTGGCGCCCCCCCAGTTCACATGCAACCTGTTCTTCTTGTACAGGTCCCACCTTCCCCAATGTGAGTCCAGAACAAAGGGACATCATCAAAACCAGTGTCAGAAATATTTCTGAACGCAAAGTGCACTGGAAATTGAAATTTGATTTGATTTGATTTAGTCATGTAGTCATGTGTACCTAAGCACAGTGATTTTTTTTCCTGAACAAGGATCCTGACCTGAAGTGTCAACTTTCCTGCTCCTCTGACGCTGCCTGGCCTGCTGTGTTCCTCCAACTCCACCCTGTGTTGCCAATGATCCATATATCCAAATATATACTCATATATTTATGTAATTCATGTAATGCATGAATGCTGCATGTAATTCAATAGCTAGAATATTTTCTCAGAATGCACTGCAAAGAACCCTTGACTATTTAATTCTTTTTAAAATAAGCTAAAGTTGCGGTAATATGGTTATTAGTTTTGAGCATCAACAACCCAGGGAGGGTATATCGATAGCTCAGAGAGATAGTAACAACTGCCGATGCTGGAGTCTGAGATAACAGTGTGGAGCTGGAGGAACACAGCCAGCCAAGCAGCATCAGAGGAGCAGGAAAATTGACGTTTTGGGTTGGGACCCTTCTTCAGAAATAGGGGAGGGGAACGGCCTCATCCCAAGAACAACCCTCGCTCTCATCCGTGCCTCCTTGACCTGTCTGTCTTCTCTCCCACCTATCCGCTCCTCCCAATTCACTGATCAGTCCCCACCACTACCTACTTGCTATCACCATCCCACCTATCTTCCTCAGGCCAACCCTCCTCTCTCTATTTATTTCAGAGCCCCCTTCCCCTCCTCCATTTCTAAAGAAGGTTCCTGACCCGAAAAGTCAGCTTTCCTGCTCCTCTGATGCTGCCTGGCCTGCTGTGTTCATCCAGCTCCACACTGTGTTATGTCGATAACACAGCTCCTTTGAAGTTCACAGTAAATTAGAGACTTCTTGCCAGCTCTTATGTATTTTGAATTTAATATTTTCATTAGATTGATGAAAACTTTATTTCACAACATTGAAGTAATGTACCTCCGCTTAAAGTAATTTAAAACATTTTATAGGGTAGATAGGGAGACATTTCTTCTTCTGGTGCGAATCTAGAACAAAGGGACATTATCAGAGCCAGTGTCAGAAAACATTTCCGAACACAATGTGCACTGAAAATATAAATCTGATTTGATTTAATTTATTTTAGTCATGTGTACCTAAGTACAGTGAAAAGTTTTGTTTTTCAAGCAGTACAGTCAGATCATAGCAAACAAGGAAGTACATATCATAGGGGGTTTAGACACAGTGAGACATACAGGTTACAACTGCTCAGGAGGTGCACAAAACAAGATCAATATTCACAAGATCAACATTATTTGAAGTTACAGAGTCCATCCATCAGTCTAGTAACAGAAGGGAGCAAGCTGTTCTTGAACTTGATGTGTGTGTTCCAGTTTCCAAATCTACCGCCTGACAGAAGACATTGTAAGGGAGTATTACTGGGGTGGGAGGGGTCTTTGATGATGTTGGCAACCTTTCCGCAGCAGTGGGCTGTGTAAATAGTGTCCATGGATGGAAGCTTAGCTTCCGTGATGGCCTGGGCTGTGCTCACAGCTTTTTGTAGTTTCTGATGGTCCTGGGCAGAGCAGTTGATGTACCAGGACAGTTATGCACCCAGATAATCTGCTTTCTATAGTGCATCTGTAAAAAGTTGATGAGGATCCTTAAAGACATGCCAAATTTCCTGAGGCAAAAGAGGCATGGCTGTGCCTTCTTGACTATTGCATCTACATTGGAGGTTCAGGACAGGTTGTCAGTTATCATCTTTCCCATGGATTTGACACTCTCAGTCGTCTCAACCTCTGCTCTGTTGATGTAGATGGAGATGTGTTCTCCTCCTTTCTTCCTGAAGTCAATGATCAGTTCTTTTGTTTTGCAGACATTGAGAGAGATGTTGTTATCATTTCACCATGTCACCAAGCCCTCCATCTCCTTTCTGTATTCTGACTCATCATTGTTTGATATTCGCCCTACCACGGTGGTGTTCTCAGCAAACTTATTGATGGTGTTCACTTCAAATTTGGCTGCACATTTGTGGGTGTACCGTAAGTACAGTAGGGGGCTGAGAATACATCCTTTGGGGTTCCAGTGTTGAGTTTTATTGTGGAGGAGGTGCAGTTATCTATCTTCACTGATTGCAGTCTATGGGTCAGAAAGCTGAGGGTCCAGATTCATCTTGAACCCTTGTCACGCAATACGCTTTCTCCTTTGCCTCAAGGGATACTATCTCGGCCCATTATGATCCCCATGTCAAGGAGTGTCACTGCAATGTCTGTTCAATTACTACAGACTGAATACATGTTACCGAAAATCTTTGGTGAGCTACTTTGACTGAAAGTTCTGGGTGTTGTAATGATTTTTACAAATTTGTGAATTGAATTTTTATGTTTTGATTTTAAAATACTGGCATATGGGAATGGTTACTTTTTAGGAAGCATTGTAACAAAAGGTCAATCTGTCTTTCCAGAACAGTGACCTAATCCAATACGGGTCATGATGTGGAGGTGCCAATGTTGGTCTGAAGACAGCCTCAACTTTTATGTTGTGTTCATTTCACACTACAGGTGATCCTACCACACTATACGGTCTCTCTCTCTCTCTGTCTCTGTCTCTCACTCACTCTCATACACACACACACACACACACACACACATACACACACACACCAGGTGAATTTACACTTGCAGATACGTTCCATTTTATTCAAAAAGCACACAATTTGTAATCAGTGAATGTGGCATTTTATAAATTCCTGCTTTGGAAATAAAACCAGACTGACTCTAAATTAAAACACAGACAGATTTTAAACACCTAAAATGCATTGTCTGACCTGAGATATGACCTTTGGTATAGTGACAAAACCTTCAGCTGTCCCAGGAAAATGACTTGAAAGAAATATTAATCAATCCAAACCTGCATCTCCTTTCTAACTGAGGAAGTTCACTCCAATATGTGTCAGCAAGCAGGGACTTCTGAAGTGTGAATGGAGTATTCTTGACACTGGAATTGATTCTAACTTAGATACCTAGAGATTAAATGTTTCGGAGCAGTTTGGAGTATACCTGGGGGGCCTTGCCAATATCTGAGTATATAAAGATATTTTAACTCATTGAAAAAAGCAGCTAAGTAGGTGAAGGGTCCAAAAAATGTTTAAACTTTAACGTTACAGAGTGTTTTGACAGACAAATTTGTCAGAAGAAAAATCTGCTGATTATAAAAGATGTTAAAAAATTACTCAATCTCTGTAATTTGTTCCTGAAGTTTATCAATCAAAATTTAGAATGATGAGAAATAAACCTAATCAGACATCTGGAGAATTTGCAAGAGAAAAGAAATGTTGTTGCAAAAGTAAAATTAAGAACATTAAGTAAGTTATGATTATTGGAAGAATTCAGAAATAACATTCCTGCAAGCATAAAATAAATAGTTATTGAGATGAAAGATGTGTTAAAGATCATATGTATGGTCGCTCATGATAAGACCATTTAATTAGGTGGATGGTTGAACACCACTCTTTTCCTCCCTTTGCTAGAAACGATATGGCTGGAAAGGCCCATGGTTAGACTCCCAGGCTGGCCTCCAATTCAGGTCCTTAAGTGGGCAACTAGCGACGTATTTTTCAAAACATGAATGAGTTGCCAGCCTCTGATTAGCTGGCATTTCTCTGAGGCGGAATGTCATTTCCCTGAAGAACAAAAAGTTTGTCTCCGGTCTATTATTGGTTGCCAGAGGCACTGGAATGGTAATAGTATCATTGGACTCATCCTCCTGAACCAAAGTTAACGTCCTGGGGATATGGGTTCAAATTGGACCACGGCAGATGGTGAAATTTGAATTCACTAGAAGTCTGGAATTAAAAAAAGTGTAGTGGTAACCATGGTGAAAACCTTGCATTATTATATGTTTAATGGTGTCATTAATTATATTACCAACTACTTATACTTTAGAGAGTTTACCATGCAGATATATTTTAAATGGACACAGTTTATGATGCGGTCAACAATTGAATAAAATGTGCAAAACAATTTAACTTATAATTTGAAACAAATTCATTTTTTCCACAGTCCTTCAAAACACAAATCCTCAGAAAAAAAATTAAGTATGAAGTCTTCATAACAAAATAAAAACAGCAATACTCAAAGATTCAGCATCATCTATGAAGAAAAACAAAGTGAGTGTTTCAGGTTGATGTCTGTTTTTCAGAATTGAACTGATTATAAGTGAGTGAAGGGCCATCAATCTGAAATGTGAGCATCTAGATATTGCTTTTCTACCCCCTTTCTTAGGCCTTCACATTTTTTTTTCAGAAATGTGGTGCCGAAAATTATTTGTGATACTCTCACTGAGATGTAACCAATAATTTAAACATTTGCAGCACAACCTTGTTCCTTTTGTATTCTGTTCCTCTAATTGTAAACCTAAGTAACCCAAATGCTTTCGTAACTACATTATCAACTTGTATTGCTTTGAGGATCAATGTAAATAGTTGATTTTATGCTTCACTATATTGAACTCCATCTGCAATGCTTGATTAATTTCACCATCTGACCTATTTCATTCTAAAGCCTCGAGCTATCCTCATTACTGATATTTCTCCTTATGCATTCACAGGATATGGACACCATTGGCTAGGTAGGCATTGGTTGCCCATCCATAATTAGTCTTGAAATGAATGGCTTGATTGGACATTTCAATCTTTATATTCCACCAGTCTCTTCAGTGGTGAGACTGGAATCCATGTCTCCAGAGCATTAGTCTTGGTCTTCAAGATTATTAGTCCAGTGACATTATTATTATGCCATCACCTCTTCTTGATTATCTACCCTTGAATGAGCCCTGTGCCTCAGATTGCTGCATCTAGACATTTTCTATTTCACCTGTTCAGCAATGTTCCTATACAGCCCTGGGGCAGAGGGGATTTGAACCTGGATCTTCTGGCTGAGATGTAGGTACATCACCACCACTCTGCAAGAAACCTAAACATCCATATCTGAATGTCTGTGGAACAGTTTAATAAGATGACTATGTGCAATTAATGAAAGCATAGATTAATTGTGCTACCAATTACCAGTTTACTCATGCTTGCAACTCACCTTTAGAATTAACCTGAAGGTCAAACAATTTATCAACATTGTTCCGCTCAAATGACTAAGCATGTACAGCCAGCATTGTGCTTCTTAGTTTGAAAATGGACCAAAATGAATTGACTTCACATGAGGGAAATGGGAGACATCTGATCATTATTGATCATTATGGCAGAAAAGACAAATCCCTGATTGTAGGATGCTCCAAACAAATGAACATTGTTCACTTATACTGCTTGCTACAAACCTAAATTGATGCAGAAGAATTTTATATGCTGCTATATCAATTACACACAAGAGTTGATCCCTGCAAGACTTATAAAACTGCAGAAATAGAATTGTTTTCCTCTATGCAGAGAAAGGAACACACACACACACACAAAAGTCCTCATTGCTTCACAGAAATATCCCAGGGGAGAAGCCTGGATTGATATGCAAGTATCAGAGACAGGCAAAAGTCCCATGTCTACTTTAGATGTGCTGCACTTAGTAAATATCAACAAAAGATTTGAATAAAGCATTGAACCAAGTCCTGTCACTTGACAAGAAAATCAATCTGCAGTTGTCATCAGAGGATTAGACAAGTTGCACAAAATAAATTAAATTGATTAATTGCATGAAAATATTCAGATTAGTGAATACATCCACACAGTTGGGATTTCTGAGAATGTATTTGTTTCCAGATATTTGTATACAGTACTGAGATATTTAAGGAAAATATTTTGAAGCAATACAAATAAAAAGTAAGAATTTAGAATTGCAAGAGGTACTTTTTTGGATGTTATCTCCAAAATAGTGAATGTCATAGGCACTCACCCTGTTGTGTTTTGTTTCACAACTAGAATGTAATAGACCTTTAAGAGGCACAGTCATGATATTATCAGAATATATGTCATTTGGCCTGAAGGTATAATGGTGTTAGTCTCCAGCTTACTAGGCCTCACGCAGCATGACATGCTGAGGGAAGAATACTACTATTAGTGACTACGTTGCTCATTACTAGCCCAGTCATGGCAATGCCTGTAATTGTAATGTATGTAGGTTCCAGAAGTTATAAAAAATGCCAATGGAATCTTTTAGTACTATTTGACTGACATGTAGTTGTTACGTTACAGCAGCTAACAGAAATATCACCTCATCAGGAATAAATATCTTATTGAAGATACAAAAAAAACCCATCATTTATTTTTGGTAAATTATGAGAACAGAACAGATAGGTGGTTGCTTATAAAAAACGGATTCTCAGTTTCAACTATCCCATTGTGCCTTGTGTTGCAAATTGCTCTGGCTAATGTAATGGAATGGTTAGATTACAAACAGTGAAAAGTTCTGATGGAGTTATCCAGAATCATTTTCTCCATGTTATCAGTCATTGTGACGCACTGTATTGCTTCAGTGTTGCTAGTTGCCAGTTGTTGCTCATTCTGAGGAAGTGTTACTGGACCCAGAACGTTAACTCTGATTTTTTCCTCCCAGATGCTGCCAGACCTGCTGAGCATTTCCAGCAACTTCTGTTTCTGTTTCTGTTCCTTGTTTACAGCATCCACAGTTATTTCAGTTTTTGTTTGGTGCTTTTTCTATTTGTTTAAAGTTTAACAGACATTCAAAGAATAATTCATATTTAACAACAACTTTGGTTGGAGTAATTTGCTGCCACCATTATCTTTCCTTTACTCGGTTTAGAAGCCGACTTGGTAGAGAAAAAACAGTTATGAATGGTAATAAGGCGATTCTGTTGACTTTAAAAATCTGCAGTTTATGACGAGATAACAATCAGATATAAGCTACACTAGTAAGGTAAACTTTGTTACGAAGACTATTAGGAGACATTGATATATGTCTCCACCCAACAAAATCCGAAGATGTTCACCTTTTCTGTACTGAAGCCTTCATGACAACATCAGATTGTTTGGAATTCAAGGCAGTCCCCATCATTCATCCTTTCACAACCATTATCTTATTCAGCATATAACCCAAAGCATTTTTTTTCAAAGTTAGTATTCGCACATTCATATACACAGCAAACTTTACTTCAACCTCTTTTGATAAACTGACAACTACCATGGTCTACCAAGATGTCCAAGTATTTATTCTGTAAATAAAGTATGAGTGGTATGTATACACCCAACATTACATTTCTATTACGATTACTGTGTTTCTATTACAGTGTTTTTACACTGATTTTAGATGCTGTGTTGATGCTTATACACAGATTTTTTGAGAGATGCTGAAGTCTCAAAGTTTCACTTGGTCAGGGTTTCCTGCAGTCATGCGTACCTCTTGATTATTCGGAATACTTGATCAACTGGCACACTCCTAGCTCCATAGGTGCCAGTAAAAAAGAATTTGCTGCTTCATTATACCCAGTTTCCCCTCCAAGACTCCAGCTTTACAATATCAGGGAGTCTGGTGGTTTCACTAGTCTTCCAGAATGTGTTCTCTTCAGATTTGGAAAATTAATGGGTTTTTGGCTTGGGACATTTGACTTTAATTCTTTCTTGACAGAATGAGATCTGTAAAGTCTCTCTCCACTGGAGGACATTTTATATCTAAGATGTCTATTGCAGAGGATGTCATTCCTGCTGAACAAGGCAATTGTTACCGCCGAGACGATCCTGAACCTTCTAATTTCCTTTTAAGAGAATCTCCTTCCTGCCCTATAACATCACCTGGACCTTTCATTTGATGAATCTCCATCGTTGGTGATGGTTGATCTGATACATCTGCACCTTTTCCTACTGTATCATGAAGTTTAATCTCTACACAGTATAACTTTTGTTTCTTTATAGGTGATAGTTAGTCACACTTGCCATGTATCAAATTTAAAACAAATTAGATGTCCAATGATAGAAACAGGTTCTGTCAAACTGTGGAACAAAAACAGAAGTCGCTGGAAAAGCTCAGCAAGTCTGGCAGCATCTGTGAAGAGAAAATCAGAGTTAACGTTTTGGGTCCAGTGACCGTTCCTCAGAACTGCTGTCAAACTTTAGTCGGTTGCATCACCAATTTCCCTGAGGAATGCAGTTCTGAAGCTAGTAGCTCTACCACATTAGCGTCTTTCCATGAGTAGCCATTTGATTTGTTTTGTTGATCTGGAATTGAGTCTCATTCTACACTTCCAGAAGTGATCTACAGTTTTATAGATATCTCATTCTTTTTTGAAAAAAAATCTGAGTATATACCTGTGAGGCTTCCTTGTTCCTCAGTGCTAACATTGACTCTTAGCCTACTCTGTGTGGTGACATTGTGTTAGCTTTCCATGTATATCTTTAGTGTTTATATATGTTAGAAATTGAATGAATTCTTTTGTTCTCTTAGAGTGTATTTGTCCTTTACCACTCAGATTTTCTGCTAACAGTACAATCCACTTACTTTTCTCCAAAGTCATTTATCTTTGGACTGTAATAAATTTGGCATAGACTTATCAGTAATATCAATGTGTCTCTTAAGCATTCTGATCTCAAGTTTCCATATTCAGCTCTAGCTTCACATTCAATACTAATTTGTGCAGATCATTAAATAGTTTATCTATGGATTCTCTTAATGTTAAATTCTTCTTTTTAATATTGCAGTCTCTGGAATTGTATTTATTCTCAGATTAAAGTAATTACCAAAATCTTGTAAAATTTCATCAAACGTATCAATGTAGTGAAAAAGTGAGATAGTCTTGATCAGTATTTAGGTCATTTATATATATGAAATACTCCTGTAGTATTTTATCAGTACATGTTTAGACCGAGCATTAATTATCTAATTGAGGAATTTTTTGAGTATGCTTCCATGCAAGTTGCTTTACTATGTTTTTTGACAGGGACTTGCATGACAGTTTTGTGTGTAAATAAATTCACAAGTAATTCAGTGACTAAGAATGTACCTGCCTACATGCCAAATCTTGAAAGAATGTCTATAATAGCATTAGCATTACCAGCACTGTAAGAACCATAAGAAACTACAAAAAGTTGTGTGCACAGCCCAGACCGTCATGGAACATCACTTACATTTCTTGTTGTTGCGGAAAGGCTGCCAATATCATCAAAGACGCTTTGCATCCGGTAATGCTCTCTTCTAGCCTCTCCCATCAAGCAGAAGATACAGAAGCTTGAACACACACACCAGCAGGTTCAAGAACATCTTCTTTCCTATTCTTATTAGACTGCTGAGTGGACCTCTCTCACTTCAAATAATGTTGATCTTACTAATGTTGATCCTGCTTTGCGCACCTCCTGTGCAGTTGTAACCTTGTATGCCTTACTCTGTCTAAGCACCCTTTGATCTGCATGTCTTATGATATGCCTGCACTACATGCAAAACAAAACTTTTCACCTTAGTTATGTACATGTGACTACACAAATTAAATGAACCGTTTGTGATTTTTAACGTCACACTGATAGGCTATCAAAATCAATGGCCATCTCTGAAGCATGCTGCTGTTAGGAATTCTACTCCCTTCAATGAGTGTGAAGGAATTGTGAGTTAACAAGTGAATTTCTTACGATATACTTCTTTTTGGAATATTGTGACATCATTTATTATAGCTAATGCTTCTTGCACAATTTCTGAGTAATTTTGCTGTGAATTTGTTAAAGCGTACAAAATATATGCTACAGGCTTTTGCACACAATCTTCCATGATACAATTAACATCCCAACCAACCATTTTGGTGAGACATCACACAGCAAAACCAATTGTTTCTTGGGACCAGGGTCTGCTGAAACACCATCAATAGTTGGTACTTTCTTCTTTTCAAGTGCCTTCAGATACTTCATACACTACTCTCAAGTGTTTCACCTGTCAGAAGTTGATATAGTAAATTGAATTTGTTAGGTAAGTGTCATGACCGCATCTGGTGTGTCTAAGAACAGTCCATGAACTGCGAATTTGTGCAGCTCATTTTTCTCCCTTTTTAGTTTTTTTGAATGTTTCCTTTTAAAACTTAGCAGCAGCAAAAAGTTAGTCTGTAAACCAGATAAAGGTTATTTTGCTGCAAAACTATACTGAAAGTTACTAAGTAAAAAGTGTTAATTATTACATGAATTAGAGAAACAAAGTTTAAAACTGGGTATGGATAACAAACACTTATGAAGATGAAAGTAAGATAAATCTGGCATTTCATTTCAGACCTATTACTTCCTTGAAGATTCTTTTTCTGAAGTGAAGGAGTTGAAAATTTGAAGTCAAACTTGATTAGCTATAACGGCTTCTGTGTTTGAATATGTCGTGGTTATTCCTGACCAGGAAACTCAAGTACAGGTTTATGATTGTTTATTCAAGCATAAGCAGGGGGAGTCTATCCTAGACTAACCACAACAGAACTCTGTCAAGTATAAGAAACATATTGTTTTTATACACATCTGTTCCAGTACGCCATTATTTTTTCAAATTCCAATCCTGTCTGTGTATAATCACTCAAAAAGCAGATTTCTCTAGTCTCAGGTACGTATCTTTTATTCACCCAAACAGATTTTTATCTTGTCCTAGCCTGACTCTGTCCCTCATACTAATTGCTTCAACACTCTTTCTGTTTGTCCTTATCCCCAACTTTTGTCTCCCAACCAGTTAATTCTCTATGTCTTCCATTCAGAGAATTCTGTTGGCCTTTCTAGAGTACAAGGGTTGTCTGGAAAATTCTGCTTCCTTTGTTATTTGTGAACATAGAAATCTGTAGTTATATCAGAGCGGTGACTCATTGGTCTAGGGATATGGTTTTCGCTTTGGGGGTTGTATGTTGGCAGCCATGCGAGAGGTCCCGAGTTCAAAACCCCAATGAGCCCTGATTCTTGTTTTCATTTTGGATTCTGGGTATTTCCAAGATGGAGGATGGGGAAAAAAAATGGTTGCAACAGCTGTTCCTTGGAGCTGATTTCTTCAAATTACTGTTTTATAAACTGTTCCACTGATTTGGAACTTTGGAGAAATAAAGGTCAAAAGAAAGGTTCTTTAAAAAAGAGGAAGACAGACAAAGGACAGTGATCACATGGGTAGTGATTCAAACAGAGAAATAAACCTGCACTGCTGAATGACCCAGCAGTGAATCTGCATAGCTGCTGCCTTTGCTGTTTGATTTCAAATACCTCTAGATATCGGAGTTTGTCTAAGAAAAGTAAACAAATAGCAAAATTCACAGCTGACCTTGGAGAAAACTTTGTGGGAGAGCTCACAGCAGAGGAGCAGCTAAGTGGCTTTTTAAAGTGTAACCTTACTGTTTCTTTTGTAAATCTACAATAGTGAGTAGAGTGAGTTGTTTTTTGATTATATGTTTTTATTGACATCTGTCTCTTTGATTAAACTTTAAAAATATAATGCATAGCTACTATGTTAACCTAGAGCAGAGTTTTTAGAGCAGTAAAACTGTGATATTTGCTTGGTCTGTAGATTGTTAAGGTGCAAAGATGGCCTTTAGTAGACTGATGTGCTCTTCCTGTCGGATGTGGGAAATTATGGAGTGTTTCCATGTTACTGATGATTATGTCTGCAGGAAGTGTGTTTGGTTGTGAATCCTATGGGATCGCATGGATCAGTTGGACCGGCAGTTAGATGCAATGAGGAATTTACAGGAGCTAGGGGATGTGATGGATGGCAGTTGCAGGGGAGGAAATAAACTGAAGATCTAGGTCAGGTAGGTGGGTTACCTCCAAGAAAGGTAGGAGAGAATAGCAGGTAGGGCAGGAGTCCCCTGTGGCTCTCCCCATCTCAAACAAGTATGCTGTTTTGGAAAATGTAAGGGGTGATGGACTCTCAGGGGAATGTAGCCCTGACAGCTAGGTTTCTGGTACCGATTTTGGCCATAATGTAACAAAGCATACATTAGGTTCCAACCAGTGGATTGTGACAGGGGGCTCTCTATTCAGAGGCACAGACAGATGTTTCTGTGGCCAACAGCGAGACATCAGAATGGTGTGTTGCCTCGCTGGTGCCAGGATCAAGGATATCTTAGAGAGGGTGCAGAAAATTCTCAAGGGGGAGAGGGAACAGCAGGAGGTCATTGTACACATTGGAAGTAATGACGTAGGAAGAGAAAAGGACAAGCTTCTGAGCAGAGAATATAGGAAGTTAGGCAGGAATTTAAAAAGGAGGCCTTCGAGCGTAGTAATTTCTGGATTACTCCCAGTGCCACATGCTAATGAGGGTAGGAATAGAAGGATAGAGCAGATGAATGTGTGGCTGGGGAGCTGGTGCAGGGGAGAAGGATTCACATTTTTGGATCATTGGAATCTCTTCTGGGGTAGAAGTGAACTGAATAAGGAACTGATTTGGAAGGGAACTAATATGCTGGTGGGGAGATTTTCTAGGGCTGCTCAGGAGAATTTAAAGTAGTAATGTGGAGATCGGGGGACCCAGGGAGATAATGAGGAAAGAAATCAGCCTGAGACTGGTACAGTTGAGGAAAGGAACAAGTCAAACAGTTAGGGCAGGCAGGAACAAAGCAGAAGACAAAGTTGATCTGATGAATTAAACTGCGTTTAGTTTAAGGCAAAGGCCTAACAGGTAAGGTAGGTGAACTCAGGGCATGATTGGGAAGATGGGAATGGGATATCATAGCAATTACAGAGACATGGCTCAGGGATGGAAGGGACCAGCAGCTTAATGTTCCAGGGTATAGATACTAAAGGAAGGAAAGAAAGCGTCGGCGGGACAAGAGAGGAGAAAGAGTGGCATTTTTGATTAGGGATAACATTGCAGCTGTACTTTCGGAGGATGTTCCTAGGAATATGTTCAGGGAAGCTATCTGGGTGGAAGTGAGAAATAAAAGGATGATCACCTCATAGGGATTGTACTACGAGGTTACCTCAGAACACAACAGGATCTTGATCAGATGGGCCAATGGGCCAAGGAGCATGCTAGCAGATGGAGTTTGAGATAAATCTGAGGTGCTGCGTTTTGGAAAGACAAATCAAGGCATGACTTATAATTTCAATAGTAAGGTCCTGGGGAGGGTCGCTGAACAGATAGACCTTGGAGTGCAGGTTCTTTGTTCCTCGAAAGTGGAGTCGCTTGAAAGGATAGTGAAGAAGACATTTGGTATGCTTGCCTTTATTGGTCAGTGCACTGACTAAAGGAGTTGGGAGGTCCTGTTGCAGCTCTGCTGGACATTTGTTAGGCCACTCTTGGAAAACCGTGTGCAATTTTGGTCTTTCTACAATCGGAAGGATGTTGTGAACCTTGAAAGGGTTCAGAAAAGATTTACAAGATATTGCCAGGGATTGAGGGTTTGAGATATAAGGAGAGGCTGAATAAGCTGGGGCTATTTTCTCTGGAGGGTCATAGGTTGAGGGGTGACCTTATAGAGGTTTATAAAATCATGAGGGGCCTGGATATGGTAAATAGGCAAAGTCTTTTCCCCAGGGTGGTGGAGTCCAAAACTAGATGGCATAATTTTAAGGTGAGAAGGGAAAGATTTAAAAGGGACTTCACTGGCAACATTTTTTACACAGAGGGTGGTGCATGTATACAATGAGCTACCAGAGGAAGTGGTATAGGCTAGTACAATTACACCATTTAAAAGGCATCTGGGCAGGTATATGAATAGGAAGGTTTAAGAGGGATATGAGCCAAATGCTGGCAAATGAGACTAGATTTAATTAGGATATCTGGTAGGCATGGACAAGTTGGACCGAAGGGATGGTTTCTATGCTGTACATCGCTATGACTCTACGACTCTATAACTTTTGCAGTTTCTTCCAGTTTATATAACTTTTACAAATAGTGAGAGATTCTCCCAGAGGTGAACTGTGCAGAACAGGTTCTAGGAGGGAATGAAATCTCCATTATTTAGCTTTTACTTTAGTGCTGGTTATGGTCCTTAGTAACCTGAATAGGTATACGAGTGCTTTAGTTGGTTTGTCTTTCTCAGTCTCTCTGCCAATGATGGTGACTAACAGAAATTCCTTAAAGATTTGGTAAAATGGTGTCTTACCATAGATCAAAACCTAGGATGGCTGCTACGTTAGAGATAGTAAGAACCCAGAAACTGGAGAAGCATCCCCACTCCCTGGGTGACATGTCCATCCTGGTCCTCCTCCAGTGTCACAATGACACCACCCGGAAACTGGAGGAGCAGCACCTCATATTCCACCTTGGGACCCTACTACCCAATGGTCGCAATGTGGACTTTACCAGTTTCAAAATCTCCCCACTCCCCGGCCTCAACCCATGACCAGCACCCCCTCTCCTCCCTGCCTCCTTAACCTGACTCAACCTGTCTATCTTGTCTCCCACCTATCTGCTTCTCCCACCTCACCAACCAATCCCCACCACTGCCTACCTGCACGCACCTATCACCAGCCCACCTATCTTCCCCAGCCCCACCCATCCTCTCTCTATTTATCTCTGAGCTCCCTTCCCCCTACCCCATTTCTGAAGAAGGGTCCCGACCCAAAACATCAACTTTCCTGCTCCTCTGATGCTGCCTGGCCCGCTGTGTTCCTCCAGCTCACACCGTGTTATTTATGGCTGCTATGTTAACCTTGATGAATCATTGTTCTATTAAGTAAAGTCAACTAGATTATAATTCCTAATGGTGTCCTTCCAGCCTCCTGTTTTTTTTTTTCTGAAGCTTTGAATTTTTACGCCTTTACACACAAATATGGCTTATCCAAGATAACAAGCATGGGGCTGGATGAACACAGCAGGTCAAGCAGCATCATAGGAGCAGGAAAACTTGACGTTTCGGGCCTAAACCCTTCATCAGAAATGGGGGAGGGGAAGAGGGTTGAACCCTCTTTACTCTGAACATTCTTTACTCAGAGAATAGTAAGGACGTGGAATGCCCTGCCTGCAGCAGTAGTAGACTCGCCAACTTTAAGGGCATTTAAATGGTCATTGGATAAACATATGGATGATAAGGGAATAATGTAGGTTAGATGGGCTTCAGATTGGTTTCACAGGTCGGCGCAACATCGAGGGCCGAAGGGCCTGTACTGCGCTGTAACGTTCTATGTTCTATGTTCTAATCCCCATGAATGTTTTTGGTTCTCCTTTGTTCTTGAGTTTCCCTGATTTTACAGCCTCTCAACCTATCTCTGTGTTGGGCGAGTACCTTCATCCTCTATACAACGACCCAGGTATGTTACACTTATTGAATCATCGAGTCATAGCGTAATACAGCATGGAAACAGACCCTTTGGTCCAACTCGTCCAAGCCAACCAGATATCCTAAATTAATCTATTCCCATTTGCCAGCATTTGGCCCATATCCTTCTAAACCCTTCCTATTCATATACCCATTCAGATGTCTTTTAAATCTTGTAATTGTATTCACCTCTACCACTTCCTCTGGCAGATCATTCCACATACGCACCACTGTCTGCATGAAAAAGTTGCCCCTTAGGTCCCTTTTAAATCTTTCCCCTCTCACCTTAAACCTATGCCCTCTAGTTTTGGACTCCCCAAACCTGGGGTAAAGAGCTTGGCTATTCACCCTATCCATGTCCTCATGATTTTATAAATCTCTACAATGTCACCTCTCAGTCTCTAATGCTCCATGGAAAATAGTCCCAGTCTATTTAGCCTCTCCCTACAGCTCAAACCCTCCAACTCCTGCAACATCCTTCTAAATCTTTTCTGCAACTTTTCAAGGTTAACATCTTTCCTACAGCAGGGACACCAGAATTGAATTCAATATTCCAAAAGTGGCCTAGCAAATGTCCTGTAATTGACCGCATGAAACATCACTTTGTGATTTTTGCTTTTATGTCACACTCTTGAAGTTGATCAAGCATGCTGTTTAGCCTTATAAAGTGTTCTTTCTCTTCAGGCTTATTAGAATTTCACGTAAGAAGTGGTACCCTCCTTTGATTCCACTTGGTGACAGATCCACGATGCTCTGGAACACCGCAACTGCAGTAAACTCTAAAATGCCAAGCTCTCCTACTGGTAAAACCCATCACATGTTTGAATGATAAGGAATTTCATGTTCCTGTCAGCTATGATAATTGACAGATCCAACTTACTGATAAACTTTTCATTAGCCAAATTATAAAACAAATCTTCACTGGCAGACAGTTGCTAAATACACTATTCAATCATTTTATTTAGTGTTTATAACCTCTACAAATCTGAATGGGCCATCAGCTCTTTGATTAGTGGGTATGCCTTTTTCACTGCTCATCACCAATCTTAAATTTCCCCTGTTTTTCCTAATCTGTACACATCTTCATTTACTGTGGCTGTGCACAATGTACTGGCTTAGCTTTGCAAAATGTTGGTTGCATGTTGTTTTAATCTTGACTTCAGACTTGTAATTTTAATCCCTGATCCTCTGAATTCCAACATCACTTTGTGCTCTCCCTTACCTCTTTCTCAATATCTGTTGTACTCTTACAGATCTATGCGATAAGTAACACCTACCTGTTAAATGTTATCTTCTCAAACAAATTTCCTCCCATTGGAAAGGCTTTGTTCCAGTTGGTTAATAGTAATTAATATCATCATCACCCCACCAGCACAAACTTCACTTAACTCTAGAATACTGCTGTAAGAATGATGAGTCAGTTTCACATGAGATGGATCTTCAAGACTTCTCCTATTCCCCTTCTGAAATAACAGACCCTGTTGCAGCTGTACCAATTAAACTATGTTGTGAATCTTCTACTTTCATTTCTACATTGGCACTGGAATTATACCTTCAGCCTATTAATCTCACCACCCATGCATTTTTCCACGCGAGTACAGCTATTGATCTTCCTGAATGATAATCTCAATTTTTGTTTCTATATTTGAGGTCTTCTCGGTCTAGGTTTTGAACCATCATACCTTTGACCTGATTCTTAACTGTGAGCTGCAGATTTATCACAAACTGGTAACGTTTCATTGACTGCTGCAAAGTCAACTTAGATGGACTGGACATCATTTCCAGATAGTTGTAAATTGTCTCCCCTGAGTTTTCTCAACTCTTACTTAGCCATCTTTCAAGAGTTGGGTAAAAGCAATTCTTCAAAACACACCAACATTGAAATTAATGAATGACAGTAACTTGGTACCAAATGGCTGTAAAACGTCCATCAGGTAACAACATGTCTTGCGTACAAATACCTTTAGGCTAAGCATAGAAGTGGAAAGACAAAAAAAAGACCAAACCCTAAACTCCAGATCACTGTACCTTGTGAGACATCTTATTCCACGTGCCCAAGATACATAGGTTGAAATTTAGCCAATTCTGCTACATGTGAACCCACGCCAGAAACATACAATCCTCAATAGGCTCCGGTGGAATTTGAATTCAATAAAAATCTGGAATTAAGAGCCATTATGATGGCCATGAACCTATTGTCGATTGCTGGAAAAAAAAATCTGACTAACTGATGTCCTGTAGGGAAGGAAACTGCTATCTTTATCTGGTCTGACCTATATGTGATTCCAGATCCATACTGGGTGACTCTTAATTTCCCTCCAGGGAATTACAGCAAAAAATATTGGTCTCACAAGCAATGCCCTCATCCTGAGAATGAATTTTAAAAAAGTTCAGGATCTCATTTAATTCAGTGTATTCCATAGTGCCGAAGTCCCTTGAGCAATACATGACAGATATCAAATGAATGTGACTTATCACAATGAGTAAGATGTTTTATCCTCATTATCTTTTTGATCCAAATATGAAGTTTCTTTCATAATTACTCCATTATTCATTGTTAAGACTGCATGCTCCATTCTCCACAAATATGTTCGTTATTCCATTGTTTATTCGCTGTAACATGTTTCATGCTAATTCACTGATCTTGTTTGTAAACATGACATGTGGACATGGAGGAATCTTTTGAAATGTTCAAACTTCCTGAACATTAAATGTTAGAATCTCTATTGTATGTGTCCAATGTTGCCTAATCTTTTCTTGGAAGAAATGAAAAACATCTTAACCTTGACCTTAGATAACAAGGTGCGGAGCTGGATGAACTCAGCAGGCCAAGCAGCATCATAGGAGCAGGAAAGCTTGACGTTTTGGGTCTAGACCCTTTATCAGAAAAATCTGATGAGGGGTCTAGGCCCAAAACATCAAGCTTTCCTGCTTCTATTATGCTGCTTGGCCTGCTGTGTTCATCCAGCTCCACACCTTGTTATCTCGGATTCTCCAGCATCTGCAGTACCTTTTATCTCTTAACCTTGACCTTATCTTCCTGTATGAGACTCGTAAAGATTCATGCACAAAGCAACAATTTCATGGAATTGGGACTATTCTGGAGACATCCTCATCGTCACTGTTCTTGTTAGGCAGAACTTATTGTCTTATAGAACAAAGGTCTGTAAGATATCCTTCACAAGCCTCTTACAACCCAGCTACCTGACAATCAGTGATACCCTCCCTTTCCTAAGTCTATGTTTTTCCTGAGGTGTGATTTATATTCTTGACCTGTGGAGTTCATTGTGTATGAGTTTCCTTGTTAACAGGCAATAGCCAGCCAAGTTGAAACCCATCACGTGATCCTTTTATAAAGCAGACCAAGGAGATTCTTGTGGCACAGAGTGGTAACCATAGAATCCCTACAGTGTGGAAGCAGGCCATTTGGCCCATCAAGTCCGCACTGAAGAGCATCCCACCCACACCGACCCCATCGCAGCTTTTCCCACCCTAGACACTATGGGCAATTTAGCAAGGCCAATCCACCTAATCAGCACATCTTTGGAGTGTGGGAGGAAACCAGAGAACCCAGTGGAAACCCGCACAGACATGGGCAGAATGTGCAAACTCCATTCAGACAGTTGCCCAATGTTGGAATCAAACCCTGGTCCCTGGTGCTGAGAGACAGCAGTGCTAACCACTGACCCACCGTACTCATAAATGTCCCTACCTCTGGACCAAGATATGTGGATTCAAGACACAACTTCTCCAGGGGCATGCAATAACATATCTGAAGAGGTTGATTAGAAAATAGATAGAATAAATCTTGTGTAATGTCCCTACCTTGAGCAAGGATGCCTGGGTTCGAGTGTGTTATAACATCTCTGGAACAGGTAGATTAAAAAACAACTTTCTTTTAAGAATAAGGCAGATCCAGGAACGCGTCTGCAGAGCTGTCTGTCCCTGCCTGGGACTAGCCTATGTACACCATGAGCAATGGCCCACTTTTTGTGTGTGTTGGGCTTCCTGAATTATTACAATCTTTAACTCAGATTCCAACTCAATGACTCTAAGCTGGAGAAAATAGAGACATATACAGTCTCATCAATGCAAACTTCCACATTCTACAGACCGGGCAAATAATCTTTTAAATATATCCTAAACCAGCCTAATATTATTTACTGAATTAATGTCTTTTTGTCAACATTTCTTTGTAGTATATCTGTGGGGATATGGTGCTACTCTTCACCTGTAACGGACAAAATTCTCTCCTTGTAGAGATGTCAGGCACCTCTCCCATCATATGGGCCTTTCTGCCCTATTATGGGCTGTCTTCCCCTGGAATGAGGGGAAGAGAGGTATTGAATAAGCTGAAATTGGTTGGCACAGCCGTTCCTACTCATGCAGATGGGGAAACATGGTGAGATGTTCAGAGGAAACACGTAGGCAGCGCAGAGAGTATGCAGCAAAATGAGTATGTGAAGGAAGATGCTGCAGGCACAAGCGAGAGTGGCAAGGGTGACTGCAGCGGCTGAGATGGAGAAAATGTGAGGGAACAGAGATCAGAGTGCAGTTAAAGTGAAGTTGTCATAATCCTAATAGACCATAGGCTGCTCTCACATTAGAGGCAGATGACTGGTGGTAGTTTAACCTGAGGGTTACCACACATGAGGTGAAGGAAGAAGTTGAGAAGGAGAGCCCTCCATGGTAATGTCAGCCGGTGCAGGGAATTGAACCCACACTGTTGGGATCATCCAGCCAACTTAACTAAACCAGGCAAAGCAGTGAATGTCATTGCTTTTCTTATGGCATGACCAGCTATTCCTCTGCATTGTGCGCACCAAAACAACATGGTAGTGAGTTCACACTGGGTTACCATGCCATCTGTATCATGGCCTTCTCTGCTGGTCCTCCAGGAAAATCCTCCCTATCCACCAGGATCTCCAGGTCTCTTTCAGAGAAGGTCAGAAGTTAGATGACAGCAGGCTATAGTCCAACATGTTTCCTTGAAATCACAAGCTTTCGGAGTGTTTCCCCTTTTGCAGGCGAAGTGAGAGGGAAGCACACAGGCATAGAATTTATAGGCAGAGAGATCAATATGCAGAGAGATCAAATGATCGTGCAAATAGCGTGAGTTTAGTGTCGACAGACCGCATAATATGTCTCTGCAGGTGATCTAGAGCACCAGATGGCGTGAGTAAAGTGTCAACTGCTGAATAATAAGTGAAGGGATGACCCATAATTGATTAAATGAGGCAGGGAGATAATTCCAAAAAAACTTAAAAATAAGGTGGTGTTGGAGACAAACCAAATGTCTGAAATAACATAATAGGTATAAGAGTCGCATGTTGAAGGTCTAAACAAAGTAATAACTAACACAAAACTGTACAGACTAATTAAGGTAGAGAGATCATAACAGTTTATCATGGTGTTGGTGTCAAAACAGGACAGTAAGGAAGATTTTACAGTAAAGTCTTCCTTACTTCCCTATTTTGATACTATCACCTTGATCTATTGTTATGATCTCTCTACCTTAATCAGTTTGTACAGTTTTGGATTCCCTGTTACTTTGGTTTGACCCTCAGCTGATTTTTAATTTTTTATAATCATCTCTCTGCCTCATTTAATTGGATTATAGGTCATCCCTTCGCTTATTATTCAGCTGTTGACACTTTACACACACCGTCTGGTGCTCTAGATCACCTGCAGAGACCTATTATTTGATCTGTCGAAACTAAATTTGCAACATTTGCATGATCATTTGATCTCTCTGTCTATAAATTTTATGCCTGTGTGCTTCTCTCTCACTTCACCTGACAAAGGGGAAACGCTCCGAAAGCTTGTGATTTCAAAGAAACCTGTTGGACTACAGCCTGCTGATTTCTGACTTCTGAACTTGTCCATCCCAACCTAACATCAGTGCCTCCACATCAATCAGAAAGCACTGCACCACCTATCTGTTTCACCAATATGTTCAGAATCTATCCCTTAATGAGCAGAGTAACTTCAGAATTTCGGTGCTCGTTTGGATGCATAGTAGTCTTTGAACTAAGGAGCAGGGACCAGAGACGCTGGTCTTTGGCAGGTATCCAGTGAGTGATGCATTATTCCAGAAACAGCGTGTAGTAAGGTTAGGCAAGAATCAGATGTGAGGGATGCCACTGAGGCAAGTTAGGTTAATGATGTGTGTTTGTTAAATACAGTGAGAAATCTAGCTGGTCCTTTTGAATTCCTCAGAACTGGCATTTAGCCAAAACAGCGTAAGATGCAGCCCCATGAATTTTAATAACAACAGTAAATATTGTTCTGAGAGGAAGAATAAGTTAACAAGCTGTACTTATGTGACTGATAGCAACTGTAATTTTAGAAATTAATTTCCTTACTTCTGTGGGTTTTCTGCTGATCTTCAAAAATGTGCAAGGGATGTTTCAGAAACACCCTGCGATATTTACTCTTTGTCGTCCACGCTCTTTTAAACAGTTTAATAAATCCATCCAAGCTTCCAAATCATACAGTCCTGTACCTAACACTTCTAAAGACACTGAGAGTTGAAAAGTTTTTGCAGTTAAAAACTGGCTGGATGAGTCAAAGCTGAACATTAGGTCTGAGACACTGTTGAATAAACAGGTCACAATTGTTACAATTTCTATTGATGTTACCGTTGGACAAGTCAGATCCCAGACTGAAGTAGGGCTTGATAGATTGTTTCTTTTTAGACAACAAAGTGCATTTTCATTGAAACACAAGTGTGCAGCGTTACAGATATAATTTTAACTATGAAACGTGCAAACGGACAGATAAAATAGAATGAACCAAGTTATATAACACTATTTAAAATGTTGAAAAACATGTATAACGTTTAGCCCATCTATCCTTCCACCATCATTTTAGAGTATTCAATACCAGAGAGAGTTTGCTTCTTTTTCACATCTTTAGGTTTAACTCTACTGTGTCTTTCATTTTTGCAGTCTTGAGACTTCAGTAGAGTTTTTCTTTATTTGTCACTCAACTGAGCTTAGACATTTTCTGTTTTAAATGCACTTTCAAATCCCTTCAGGATTCTAAACAAACACTTGTGTTGGAACTTATGAACTAAAATCCATACATGGAGGTAACATATTTCCTAACAGTTCTAACCTATTCTCTTTATTCAGGAGGATCTGTTTCACACAGCTAACGTCAACTAAGATCTCTATGAACTGAAACACAAAAGCTTTGAATGGGTGTTCGCTGATGCAATAAAAAGCTCCCGATATTTTGAGACAGAAAGCAGGCTAATGTTCCTCAACATTTACGCAGTCCACTTGTAAATGCAAACACAACTCTATTATCACCCCACAGACACCCTTTCCCATTCGGATTTTAAAATAACCCTGGCTACAGAAACGTTGACATTTTAATTGTTTAATCTCCTCATACACAGCTCAAAATTGGCAAGTCACGAGTTCAAAATCTATATTCCAAAATAAACTATATTTTTATATATAAGCAATATAAGCAGCATATCATAAGGTAAATTTAATGCATCAAAGAAACAAAAAGCAAAGCGTAAAGAACAGTAGAGCACTGGAACAGACCATTAGGCCCATCAGGACTGTGCCGATACATGATGCCTTTCTCAACAAAAATATTTTCCCTCTATGCAGTCTTTATCTCTCTTTTCTTTGCCTATTCATGTATTTATCAATATACCCCTTAAATGTTACTATCGTATTTGTTCGTACCACCACTTCTGGCAGCACATTTCAAACACTTACCACCCTCTGTGTAAAAGAATCTTGCCTCTCACCTTTTACCTGAAATCTATGACATCTGGTAATTCTGTACATTCTATCCATGCGTCTCGTACCTTTGTAAATTACTATCAAATTGCCCCTCAGCCTCTGACATTAAAGTGAAAACAAACCGAGTTTTTCAAACTCTCCTCATAGTTAATACTCCAAACCAGGTCACATCCTGGTAAGCCTTTTCCGTATCCTCTCCAAAGCTTCCACATCCTTCTGGCAGTGTGACAACAAAAACTGTACACCCTATTCCAAATGTGGCCTTATTAAAGCATTATACAGCTGCAATATGACATTAAATTTTATATTCTGTATCTCAACCAGCGAAGGTGAGTATGCTATATGCCTTCTTGACCACCTTATCCACTTGCATTGCCACTTTCCGGGAGCTGTGGATCCGCACACCTACATCTTCCAAAATGCACCATCTCGCATTTGTCCGGATTAAACTCCATATGCCATTTCTCCACCTAAATCACCCACATATTTATATCCTTCTGTATCCTTTGGCAATCCTCCTCACTATCCGCAGCTCCCCCAATCTTTGTATCATCCACAAACTTATTAATCCGTCCACTTACATCCTCTTTTAAGTCATACAAAAAACAGGAGTCCCAGCATTGATAAAAGGCTCCCCTGCATGTAAATTCCCAGGTTATCCCTGTTGCCCTTCTTAAACACAAGAAAACATTGACTACTCTTCAGTCTTCTGAACTCTTGCCTGTGACTAAAGAGGATACACAGATTTTGTACAAGGCCCCAGCAATTTTGTCAGCTGGCCACCTCATTATTCCGGGATAGGTCTCATGAGGTGCTGGAGACTTGTCCACTTTAGCGCTCTTCAAAACATCCAATTAGTTACACCAAGTAATGGCAATCTAACATGGCGACAGAATCATCAGCAAATTCAAGGTGGATGTTATAAATTTGTTTTATACCAGTTGCCTTCTGACAATATTTTTTTCATGTGGCTATTTGTTGAGTTTGTGCGCACTGAGAGCTTGATATGCCATCGCTTCTGAAACACTGGAATTTGTTGTCAATATGCAACCTTATTAGGTGCCAGGGGAAATTGAAGGTAAGGCTATTATAGAGACCCTTAACTGTCAGACCCATACTAGTGAGCCAGACTGCACACAAACACAGCCTTTTAAATACATCTTTCTTTGTCTACGTTGGCTTCATTCAAGCCTCAGAATGAAATTAAGAATAATTAGATGACTACCTACCTCAATTTTCCGCCTTCTACATGACTGTAATTTTTGCCTCCAAAGGCAATTTTAAATTGATACATGGAAAATTCCAAAAGTAAATTCTGTGAATTTGCACTTCAGATGTAAACCATCAGCCACCAGATGCATAATTCTCTTCTGTACTGAAGAGAATTACCACAAACTTCATTCAAGTGTTCAATTATATCCTATTTTGTTTTCCAGGTGCCTATATTTTTTAACATGGGACATTTTTCATTGTTTTTTACTTATTCACTAATGGACCATAGGCATTGATGGCTGGCCAGCATTTATTGCCCTCCCCTTGTTGCCCTTGAGATTAATCACTATTTAGTCCCTTAGACTCTATTTAAAACAAAAATCTGCAAGAGTTCAAATACAAATACCTGTTTGGCCTTTTCAGGACAAACTGTCCTTTTTGTTAGTTTGTGCTGGTCCTGCAATGACTCACAGACTACTTATCTTCTTCCATTTCACAGTAGAGGACTTTCACATCTTTCAGTTTGTCATTACGTTTTGATTATAGAAACATTATTCGTCTAAGTTTACCCAAAAGGAAGCAATGAAAATTTGAAAATAATAACCATCAAGACCACAGATACCAGACGGCATTCAATAAGATAAATCAGCAGCATGTTTCTGACATCATCAAATAATCATAAACTATCAATCAAAGCTAATGATCTGCTAAAATACAGTTCTACTGCCAGAAATCGCTGGTGTTGAAAATTAAGATGAGCTGTATTTTATTGTGCTATACAACAATGTATTGACTGCCTGGGGGCCAAGCTGCAGCAAGTGATTCCATCTAACAACAAATATGCCAGACATTTTCCATTTTAGTGACATGAGTCATCTATTGATGTGTGCAGTGAAGTGAAACACTAAACAGGACAAATTCTATGGCAACATTTGCTGCACTTGAAGGATAACTAGAATTTCATCAGATGGAGAAATTATAGGGCCTGGAGTTACCCTGATTCCCCAGAGTAACTCAAACAGAAAATCAGCCGCAGTCTTAAGTACCATTCACTGACACAGCCAGGAGCCCACCCAAACTATTGATGTAAATGTGACCAAGGGAAACTGAAATCTCAACTGCAGCAGTACCACAACAGCCAATAATAACTCATAGCACACTCTGGCCATTTTTCTTTCCAATTCAGTGGCAGAGAAACTTGAGCAGGGTTAGTCAGGTTGATGGTATTGGTCTAATAATCAATCACTCATTAAGGGTTGATTAACTTTGTGGGTAGTTTATTATAACAAATAAAAAAAAATCATCATGGGTTATGAAGCTGGCATTACAGCAACCAGATGATTTCGAAATGATCAGCTTGCAAACTCACAGCACACTAACAGGGAATGGTGTAGGAGAAAGGTGTTGAAGTAGATAGTCATGATTGTAATAAATGGTAGAACAAGTGCAACAAGCTGAATGGCCTATTCTTGTTCCTATGATAGGCAGATTCATGACAAAATACATATAGTAAATTAAGTCCTGAAGGTAAACTGTCTTAAGTTCAAGGTATATGTACACAATCTTACCTCAAAATGCCTAGTTGCTTGTAACTCGATTCCAGAATTCCTGGCTTTGGCCTTTTGACTTAACTATTGCCCTAGTGATTTTTATCTCTGGTTTAACATTTGCACATCAGCAAGCACCTTTAACTTTTGCTGGCTGAGTTTACTGAATTAATCAATTTATTTTGCAGACATACTAGCCTTTCAGTAGACCAGACAGGGCTTTGTTTTCTTGCACTCTAGTCTATGATTTTAAAACTATTTCAAGCTTAGCTTGCCAGACTGCTCTAAGTTCAGAGCTTAAAAGATGCCAAGCATACTAACCAATTAGCTGCCATGCCCCTAGAGCAAGGCTGCTAATTGATTAGTGGCCTTGGCATCTGTTATATTCGCTAATTGCCCTATCAGTCTGATCTTTGGTCAATACTTTCCTGGAGATATTTTCAAGGGAAAATCATCTTTAAACACAAAGTCTACTTATGCTGCCCTTACACTGAAAGGGAACAGTGCTACACACCATTATGGTAACTCTCTTGTGGTGGCCATTGAGACTGCGGTGTAATAAGGCTGGTTGTTCGACAAATACATAATAGCCTGGACATTTATGTAAAATTAGTTAAGTGGTTAACGGTTGAGTCTGAACTTCAGATCAATTCCTGTGGACTGAGCCTTCAGTGGTTCCTGAACTCATTGTTTGGGATCGCATAGTGTTGGTTAATTAAGAGTGGCAATCTTTAATTGAAGAACATTTGTTGTGTCGTCTTGTTTTATCGGCCATAAGACATAGCAGCAGAAGTAGGCCATTCAGGCTAACAAGCCTACTCCACAATTCAATGAGATCAGGCTAAATTGATAACCCTCAACTCCATTTTCACGTCATAAATTAGTAAGAGACAAACGGAGCAAAGCTACTCTTCATTGTAATGCAAATGGGTGTAAATGATTTGGGAGCCTATTTTGCTCCATTCCTGAATTTATGTTCTATTAGGTCAATAGAGAAGTAAATTGGCCGAGGTAAATAGATTTGCTATTGCTCATTATGCGCTGCAGCTAAAGACCAATTTTAATCCAAAAGTGACATGAATGCAAAAAAAAAATGTGATTTATAAACTCAGAATGGCCTGCAGACAAGGACCATTACACTTAATTATAGTTAGACTCCATTCACTATTCATATACAGTAGTGTGTGTGTATTGAGTTTCAAACTTGCAGAGCAGCTGAGAAAGGAGAGAAAATTAGATATCTGTGTCATACATTTATTGCAGTGAATGTGAGTTTCCTGCTTCAGAGTTCAGTTGAAGAATGATATTGAGAGGCAGAAGTTTTCACACTGATGTATGCTGGCAGTCAACAATTTGGCATTCTTCACACGTTAAATTTTATTACTAGAACATAGAACATAGAACATAGAACATTACAGCGCAGTAACAGGCCCTTCAGCCCTTGATGTTGCGCCGACCTGTGAAACCAATCTGAAGCCCCTCTAACTGACACTATTCCATTATCATCCATATGTTTATCCAACGACCATTTAAATGCCCTTAAGTTGGTGAGTCTACAACTGCTGCAGGCAGGGCATTCCACGCGCTTACTACTCTCTGAGTAAAGAATCTACCTCTGACATCTGTCCTATATCTATCACCCCTCAATTTAAAGCTACTGATTAATTGTAAATGAATGTGAATTTGCAGCTGTATTAAAAATATAGCTTGTGGCATTTATAATACTGAAAATAATGGTATACTTCCTCAGCTTGTATCTGAGAATGCATGAGCAGAATGTTAACTACACACTTGCATCTCCATTTTGTTGAATTAAAAAGACTAATTGCCAAATTATATTTGATTACATGCTGCAGTTTGCTGCAACAACAAAACTGGGATATGTGCATATTCAATTATTTTTTAAAAAATGCTTTTTGAGACAAGTAATTCATAGATTTGAAAAAAACTAGCAACCAAAAAAACCGAGTGGAATTGTTTCTTCAATCTAGAAGGTGATTTTGAGTTGGTCATAAGGAATGATAAGACGGTAAGATGTCAGGGCAGAAGTAGGCCATTCAGCTTATTGAGTCTGTTCTGCTAAGCAATGAGACTATGGCTGAATAGATAATCCTAACCTCCACTTTCCTGGATTTTCCCTTTAACCCTTGATTCCTTTACTAGTTAAAAAGCTATCTATCTCATCCTTGACAACTCAGCCTCTACAGCCCTCTGTGGTAAAGACTTCTACAGATTCACTACTGTCTGAGAGAAGATATTTCTCCTCAACTCTGTCTTATATGAATGATTCTTTATGCTGAGATAATGCTCTGAGTTCCTAGACTCTCTCACAAGGGGAAACAACCTCTCTGTATCTAATCTTGCAACTCCCCTAAGAATCTTGCATGTTTCAAAAAGATCACCTTTTATTCTTCTAAGTTCCAATCCGTATTGGCCCAGTCAACTTGATACCTCTCCTCATAAGGCAGCCCCTCCATACCTGCGATCAACCTTGCAAGCTTTCTTTGGACTACCTCAAGTGTTAGTAAATACTTCTTTAGGTAAGATGCCCAAATCTATTCACAGTATTTCAGGTGTGATATATCGAGAACATTATATTGTTTTTGCAAGACTTCCCTATTTTTATACACCATTCTTTTTGAAATGAAGGCCAACATTCCATTTGCCTTGCCTCTTACCTGTTGAGTTTGTATGCTGGCTTTATTTGATTTATGCATGAGGACTTCCAAATCCTTTTGTTCTTCAGCTTCCTGCAGACTTTCTCCATTTAAATATTCACCTCCTTTATTCTTCATGCCAATTTGCACAACCACACATCTTCTCATATAATGTTCCACCTGCAAAGTTTTTGCACATTAGCTTAACCTAACTACATCCTATTGCAGACTCTGTTTCACACTCAACACTAGCCTTTCCATCTCTTTATATGTGATCTGTAAACTTGGTTTTCACTTTCATTTTTCAAATCATTAATACGTTATAAATAATTGTGATTCCAGCAATAATCCCTGTGGCACACACTAGTCATGAGTGAAAATGCTCCCTGTCCCCCAACTCTTTGTTTTCTATTCGTTCAACAATCCTCTATCCATGCCAATATACTACCTCTAAAATAACGAAGTCTTAACTTATTAAGTAGCCGAGTAGCACCTTATTGAACACCACCTAGAAATCCAAATAGATCACATCTGCTGCTTCCCCAAATGATATTTTAAAATTTTCTGTTCCAGATCTTTACAAACACTTTTTGCACAGAATCAGTTCAACTTTTTATCAATAATTCAATTTATTGTAACAAGGAGCCATGCAATAAGATGCCATTTTATTGAACCTCAGTGGAAGAGAATTCTTTGCAACAACAAATATTCAATTTCCCGTTTATTTAGACATCAAATGTAATGGAATTTCTGCAGAAATAACGGCAAATACTGTTAACCTGATTGGCCTATATTTGATGGCAATATAATGATATCATGAGATTCAATTTTGAATTGGGCTGCCATGCCAATCGTGAATTGTAGGAGATAAAAATCTCAGCTGACAGAAACATTTATTAGTGGAAATCTGAATCTACCAGTCCATTTCCATCACATAATACTAAAGAAGCTCAATACCATTCAGGGCAAAGTGGCGAGCTTGACTGGAACACGATCAGTTACTTTAAGCATTGATTCTCTCAACCAGCAACAAACACTAGTAGCTTTCTGTACTTTGGTAGCTCAAGGTGGGTCACCATCACCTTTGAGAGAAATTAGCGATGGACAAAATATGATGGCCTAGCCACAGACAGCCATACCTTACGAGAAGATAATTACAATCAAGCCGATTCAGAATCTAGGAACAAAACCAAAAGTTGCTGGAAAAGCTCGGCAGGTCTTGCGGCATCTGTAAAGAAAAAATCAGAGTTAACTTTTCGGGTCCAGTGACCCTTCCTCAGAACTTGAAGGGTCACTGGACCCAAAACTTAACTCTGATTTTTTTTTCACAGATGCTGCCAGACCTGCTGAGCTTTTCCAGCAACTTCTGGTTTTGTTGCTGACTTACAGCATCCGCAGTTCTTTCGGTTTCTATTCAAAATCTAAATTGACCCAGGAAGAGACAACCAGGAAGAATGATATTTATGCTAATTTGCATGTGTCCTGTAGGAAAGATTATAGGAAATATAATTTTATCATGTTTGAAAAAAATGGTGATTTCTATAGCACAGAAAAACAAAAAGAAGCAAGTTTCTTTTGGAAGACAATGGATTGTTAAAATTAGATGTGGTCTATAAGAAACAGCCTGTCAGGTCCCAGCAGGTAGGTACTGTACAAGGTTTGATTATATTTATCTCTAGTGAGTGCCCCCGTCCTTCAAGATGTTGAAGTCCTGCAAAGAACACACTATTTGCACAATGGACTCTGTCTCAACCCAACTTATTTAAACAAATTTTGGAAATTCCTGTTAGGATCTGAGAACTGAAAGCTGGCAGGTAGTGGAAAAGAACATTTTTTTTTATTGTAAACCAAATTTTATTTGTACTGTAGTTAGCATTTCTTTGAAATGAACTGAATTCTGAAGTTCCCAGCCTTAAGCAAGATTTTAATAATTTCTCCTTTGGAAGAACATTTGGGATTAATTACTTTTAAAAAACAATTAAAAGTGATTCCTCTGTGATTGTATCAGATACGCTTTTAGTGGCATTTACCACAATTTAGCACAGGCTCTTATGTTGTACTGGTAATGCCCTGACCTCTGAGCCAGAAGGTCGAGCTTTAAGTTCAACTTGCTTCAGAACAGTGTCTAACATGCCTGAATAGACTGGTTAATTATAACTACATACAAGTGCCAGAATTGGGTAAAATTAATGGATGAGAAGAGGGAGGGAAAGTATTGCTCTGTTGCTTTTACTTTTACTATCTTTTTCATCTTCCTGGAATGGATTGTTCATCTGCTACATGAAGAGAGGCTAGAGATAGTAAGAACTGCCAACACTGGAGTTAGAGATAACTCAGTCTGGAGTTGGAGGAGCACAGCAGGCCAGGCAGCATCAGAGGAGCAGGAAAGTTGACGTTTCGGGTTGGGATCCTTCTTCAGAATTGGGGTAGGTGAAAGGGAGCCCCGAAATAATTAGAGGGAGGAATGACGGGGCTGGGGAAGGTAGTGGGAAGGTGATAGATGAGTGCAGGTAGGCAGTGGTGGGGATTGGTCACTGAGGTGACAGGTGGGTAGGTGGGAGAGAAGATGGACAGATTGTGTTAGATCAACGGGGATGAGAGGGAGGGTTGGTCATGGGATGAGGCCGGGGATGGGAAGATTTTGAAACTGATAAAGTCCACATTGAGGCCATTGGGTTATAGGCTCCCAAGGCAGAATATGAGGTGCTCCTCCTCCAGTTTCCAGATAGCGTCATTGGGAGCCTACAATGGTCTCAATGTGGACTTTACTGGTTTCAAAATCTCCCCACCCCCAGCCTCAACCCATGACCAAATCTCCCTCTCTTCCCCGCCTCCTTAACCTGGCACAACCTGTGCATCTTCTCTCCCACCTCTCCACTCCTCCCAGCTCACTGACCAATCCCCACCACTGCCTACCTGCACTCACCTATCACCTTCCCCAGCCCCACCCCTCCTCTCTCTATTTATTTCCAAGTTCCCCTCCCCATTTCTGAAGAAGGGAAAGGAGGCTAATTAGCTGGTGTGTATTTGGAACTTGACTTAAGTTTATTCTACGAACATGGTTTAAAATGCTATAGCAACTGGTGGCAAGGTTAATAAAACATATAAAAACTAAATAACGACATAATAAAATTATTAGATAGATAGTCAGAACACATCAAGGATGGCACATCGCTAAACTATCACACTTGCAGGATACATTGGATCCTGGATTCTAGATCTAGGGTAAACACGTCTGCAATTAAATGTTTGAATTGCAAGCAGTTTTGGCTAAGATTTTATGTGCTGGAGACTGAACTATAGACACATAATGCATCAGAGAGGGTTAGTTAATTATTTCAGTTCAATTTTACATTAATTTTGTGTGAGAAAGGCGTTGATCAAAGACTACTGCTTTTAAATTTGTACATATTTTAATTAACCTATTCATACATGTTCGGACTCAGATCTGGGGCAGGTGGAACTTGAACTGGACCTTTTAGCCCAGAGGTTGGGATTCCTCCATTACTAATACATACTTTTAAATCTATGTAAGGGCAATTAAATGAAAGCATGAAGGGAGAAGTGGCTAAACTGAACTGGCAAGCTAAGCAATAGTTCAATAACGATGCAATGGCGGATTTTTAAGAGAAAAGATACATTCAGACAAACAAAAAAGACTCTAAAGCCTGTACTGACTATCTGTGGTTAGATGGAAAGGTTAAATATAGGATTAAATTTAAAGCCAAAACATGTAATAGTGCAAAAGATTAGATAGCAAGTTCGAAGAATAGACAGAATATACAAAACAGCAAAGAGTGATCTAAACGTCAACAACAATGGGAAAAATAAAAATATGTGAAAGCTGATCAGGAAAATAGAAAAAGAGAGGATAAAAGTTTCTATAAATATTTTTGAAACTGTGTTAACAACGTGAGCATTTATCCTGTAGAAAGTGAATCTGGATAGTTAATAATAGAAAATAAGGAGATAGCAGATGGTTTGAATGGTATATTGCATCAGACCTCACCATAAAGGATACAAATAACACTCTGAAAGCAGTCATAACTTATCAATTGGAAGGGAGGGAGAAAACAGTCCAAGGGGTTTATGATTCCTAGTCATTCTGCATACATTATTGGAGCAGTGAGCTCATAGGTAAGTGGTTTGTGATGGACTTCATCCTTGTATTTTACAAGAGGAGATTGGAGAGATAGTTGATGCATTGTTTCAATTTTCCGAAATTCTCTAGGTACGGGGAGGCTGAATTGGATTCCAAGACAACAAATGTAATTCTTTATTCAAGAAGGGAGTAAGACAGAGAGCAGGAAACGACAGGTCAGTTTGCTTGACATTTCCCATAGAGAAAATGTTACAAACTGTTATGAAAGAAGCCATAGCAGAACATAAGGACAAGTTGAACATAATCAGCCTGAATCAACATAGTTTTGTGAAAGGGAAGCCATTTTTGATGATTGGAGTTCTTTGACGAGGTAATGGTGCTGTGAATAAAGGGGAATTATGAATGTACTGTACTTAGATTTCCTGAAAGCATTTAATAAGATGCCACATCAAGATCAAGATGGGATCAAGATGCTAGTGGCACAGGAGGCAGCATTTGGGCTCCTGTGCCTGGTCTTGTCTTTCTCATCTGTGCTTTTCCTTTTATGTTTGTCCTTCTAACCCTTCTTTTTTCTTCAAACTTACCTGAAAAAGAGAGCTCTCCTGTAGGAGGCGGCTTTGATGGTCTCTGGATTGGCAGTGATGTTCTCAGAGGCAGCATGGCTGCAGTAACAGTTCGTTGGCTTGTGAAACTGGCAACGGAACTCTCACTCCCGTGTGGAGTGGTCCCTGGCAGCAGTACGGTGTGGGCTGGGAAGGCTGGAATGGGTCACTCTTTCGGCAGTACAGTGTGGGCTGGGAAGGCCGGACCAATACTCTGGAGGCAGCAAGGTGTAACAGTGGAGACGGAAAAGTTGGACTCCCTTTAATAAAGATTTTTTTTCTTTATTCTGCGAATGACACTTATGTACGAGCGACGGTACATATTTTCAGTGTACTTTATATTGGATGCATGTGACAATAAAGGATATTCAATATTCAAAGGTTATTGTGGAAATTAAAAACTCATAGTACACGACCTATCAT
This sequence comes from Ginglymostoma cirratum, assembly GCA_024137785.1. Lineage (NCBI taxonomy): Eukaryota > Metazoa > Chordata > Chondrichthyes > Orectolobiformes > Ginglymostomatidae > Ginglymostoma > Ginglymostoma cirratum. The sequence goes on from JAHRHZ010000076.1 coordinate 2,073,720, forward strand.
ATTGACCTGACAGAAGTTTGTCTGGCGAGCAAGATGCAGGCATAAATAGTTCACTTACAAATTAGCAAGATGTAACACGTGGCGTGTCACAGGGATTAATGCTGGGAAGTTAACTATTTGCAATTAATATAAATGACTTGGATGAAGGGACACAAGCTATGGTCGTTAAGTTGCTTGATGACACAAATATGAACAGGAAAATAAATTGTCAAGAGAACATCAGGAGGTCTAAAGAATGGTTTGGCAAAGTTAAGTGCATGGGAAAATAGCTGACAAATGGAGCTTCATGTGTGAAAATGCCCATTTTGGCAAGAAAGTAAAGTATATAATCTAAATGGTGAGAGATTGCAGGGTCTGAGATATAGAGCATCTGAATGTTGTAGTGCATGAATTGCAAAAAGGCTAGTATGTAGGTACAGCAGGTAATTAGGAAAGCTAACAGACTGTTGTGAATTATTGCAAAGGAACTGAGCACATAAGTTGGGAGAAAATGCTTCACTTATACTGAACTGATGAGGATAGTGACTCTGTCATGTGCAATACTGTGCACATGATTTGTTACCTCATTTCAGGAAGGATACATGCGCTTTGGAAGCAGTTCATGTACAATTACAAGACTAATGTCTGGAAAGGGTGTGTTGTCTAATGAGAAAACTTTAGACAGACTAGGGTTGTATCTACTAGTGTTTAGGAGGGCAAGAAATGATTCAATTGACGCATACAAGATTTTGAGGTGTCTTGATAGGATGGATGTGGAAAGAACGTTTTCTCTTCTGAGAGTATCTAGAACTAAGGGTTATTGCTTGAAAATGACGGTTTACCAATTTAAAACAGTGATGAGGCTTTTTTTTCTCTTGGAGGTTTATGAGTATTTGGATTTCAGGCCTTTTGTATTTTTAATTAAGGGCTAAGATACAAGAAAATTTTTTTTTAAAAAATGGATTTCTGCATGGTCTCAAAGCAAATAATTTGATACTCATGGTGTACACTGTTATTACAGCTATGGGCTATAGTGGAGTTTTCAGATGACCTGAAGCCCAGGGGTTGTATGCAGATGGAAATTTTGGTAGCCACAGGAAGCTGACTAGTTTGTGGACTAGCGATCAGTTATTGATGACAAAGGCCTTCTTCCTGCCAACAACTGTGTGACTAACTCTCATGTAATTGATTGACTTGGGAGTGGGGACAAAACACAGAGAAGCCATCAGGTCTCCACCAGTCAGGATACCTCTCCCCATTGTCTCCAGTTCCAAACATTTTAAACCTGACGGAAAACCCAGTTTATCTTTCCTTCAGCAGTTGCTCTGAGCTGTGGCCTTTATTTGTTCAATGAGAGAACGTTTTGTAAGCAAACCAGTATCTCTTGCGAACCAACATCTGAAGAAGGACAACTAAGAAGCAGTGTTCTGACTAGGTCAGGAGCAATAACAATCATCTCAGCAACATTTCTGAACTGGTTTTTCAGTTTTTCCCTCTATTGTGTGTGTGTGTGTATATGGGAATTAAAATTTTAATTAATCCTGTTATGTAATGATAGTTTACATCTGTTTAACTGTAGCTAGAATCTAATTACTTATAATAAATCATAATTCTAAATATACAATTTCATAAGACCATAAGTTAGAAGAGCAGAATTAGACCATTCGGCCAATCAAATTTGCGCTGCTATTCGATCATGGCTGATATGTTTCTCAACCCATTCTCCTGCTTTCTCCCCATAACCCATGATTCTCTTAACAATCACGACCCTATCTATCTTTGTCCTAATTACACTCAATGACTTGGCCTCCACCAGCTTCTGTGGCAATGGATTCCTCAGATTAACCGCCCTCTGTCTAAAGAAATTCTCCCTCATCTCAGCTCTAAAGGGTTGTCACTTCAATCTGAGGTTGTGCCTTCATGTCTTAGACTATCCTCCTAGTGGAAACATCTTGTCCAAGACTGCCCTATTCAGGCCTATCGGTATTCTGTAAATTTCAATCGGATCCCCACGTCATCCTTCTAAATTCCATCAGGTACAGACCCAGAGTCCTTAACCTCTGTTCATATGACAAGCCCTTTATTCCAATGATCATTCTTTGAAACCTCCTCCGACCCCCTCCAACACCAATACATCCTTCCTTGGATACAAGGCCCAAACTGTTCACAATATTTCAAATGTGGTCTGACTAGAGCCTTTTACAGTCTCAGTCGAACATTTCTGCCCTTGTATTCCAACCCGCTTGAAATGAATGCTAACATTGTATTTGCCTTCCTAACTGCCAACTGCACCTGCATGTTAACCTTAAGAGAATCCTAAACTCCAAGTCCCTTTGTGCTTCAGATTTCTGAAGCTTTTCCCCACTTAGAAAATTGTCTATCTCTCTATTCTTCCTACCAAAATGGATAACCTCAGACTTTTCTACATTGTATTCCATCTGTCACTTCTTTTCTCTCTCTCCTAGCCTGTCCAAGTCCTTCTGCAGCCTTCCTACTTCCTCAACACTGCCTGTCCGTCCACCTATCTTTGTGTCATCTGCAAACATGGCAACAATGCCCTCAGTTCCTTTGTCCAGATTGTTAATGTCCTCTCGTCAACAGCTGCCATCCTGAAAAGGACCCCTTTATCCCCACTCTCTGTCTTCTGACGGTCATCCAATCCTCTATCCATGCCAGTACATTATCCCTAATACCAGGGCTCTTATCTTATTTAGCAGCGTCCTGTGTGGCACCATGTCAAAGGCCTTCATGTCCACTGGTTCTCCATTGTCTAACTTGCTTATTAACTTTTCAAAGAATTCAAACAGATGTCCCCTTGATGAAGTCATGCTGACTCAACCCTATTTTGCCATGCACTTCCAAATACTCTGCACTCTTATCCTTAATAACAGTTTCTAGAATCTTACCAATAACCGAGGTTAGGCTAATTTGCCTCCCTATCTTCTTAAACACGTATTACATTAGTCATTTTCCAGTCCTCTGGGACACTCCCTGACTCCAGTGATTCCTGAAACATCACCACCAATGCATCTACAATCCACTCAGCTATCCACTTCAGAATGCTGGAGTAGAATCCATCTAGTACAGGTCATTTATAGAGTCATAGAGCTGCGCCGCATGGAAACGGACCCTTCTGTCCCACTAGTTTGAACTGACCAGACATTCCAACCTGACCTTGTCCCATTTGCCAGATTTTGGCCCATATCCCTCTAAACGCTTCCTATTCATATCCCAATCCAGATGCCTTTAAAAGGTTGCAATTGCACTTGTCTCTTCTGGCACTTCCTCCAGCAGTTCGTTCCATGTACACACCACCCTCTGCATGAAAACGTTACCTCCCAGATCCCTTTTAAATCTTTTCACTTTCACCTTAAACTTATGCCCTATACTTCTGGATACCCCCACTCCACGGAAAAGATCTTGACTATTCACCCTATCCATGCCCCTCATGATTTCATAAACATCTATAAGGCCACCTTTCTGACTCTGACACTCCAGGGAGAAAAGCCCCAGCCTCTCCCTGTAATTCAATCCCTCCAGTCCCAGCAACATTCTTGCAAATCTTTTCTGCACCATTTCAAGTTTAACAACATCCTTCCCATAGAAGTGTGACCAGAATTGTACACAATATTCTAAAAGTGGCCTCACAATGTCCTCTATAGCTGCAAACATGACATCCCAACTCCCATACTCAATATTCTGACCAATGAAGGTAAGCATGCTAAATGCTTTCTTCACCACCCTGTCTACCTGTGATTCCACTTTCAGGGAACTATGCACTAGCACCCTGAAGTACCTTCATTCAGCAAAACTCCCCCCAGGGCCCTCTCATTAACTGTACAAGTCTCAACCTGGGTTTGCCTTACCAAAATGCAGTACCTCACATTCATCCAAATTAAACTCAATCTGCCACTCCTCAGCCTACTGGTCCATCTTTAGACCCTTCAGCTTCCCCAGCACCTTCTCCTCAGCGATGGCTTCTACACTTATTTCTGCTCCCTGACTCTTTTGAAGTTCTGGTACCTTACTGGCGTCTTCCACTGTGAAAACTGATGCAAAGTATTTATTCAGTTCCTCTTCCATTGCTTTGTTCTCCATTACTATTTCCGCAGCCTCATTTTCCAGTGGTCCAATGTCCACTCTTGACTGTCTCTTACTTTTTTGGCATCTAAAAAAGACTCTTGACATCTACTTTTATATTATGAGCTAGCTTACTTTTATACTTCGTCTTCTCTTCCCTTTTCAGTTATACTCTGCAGATTTGTAAAGCCTTGGCAATCCTTTGTCTTCCCACTAATCTTCACCACATTGTCTGCTCTTTCTTTTGCTTCTATGCTGTGTCTGACTTCCCTTGCCTCATCCTCTCCTTAATGTATTTCTTCATCCTTGAGACGAATTTCTGCTGCGCCCCAGAATCCTGGTCCATGCTTTCTGTCAACAGGAAAACGTGTGAATCTTTATCGAGTTTTTTTAAGTCTTTAACTTTTGTCACAATTCTGAGAATGGGAGGGCTTGAATTCCAGCAGGCTACACCAATGAGCCACATCAGAACTTTCTCCCTAAAATGATGGGTCTGTTAATGTTTTTTAAGCCAGAGATGGATAGATTCATGATAAGCAAAGGGAATGAAATTTTATTGGGATGGGCAGGAAAGTGAATTTGGGCTTACAACTAAATTGGACATGACCCCATTAAATGTCAGAGCAGTGCCGAGGGATCAAATGGTGCATTCCTGTTCCTTGTTTTTACATTCATATAATCACAACAATTTGTGGCTAGATGAACACGTTGAAGCTATATGTGACCTTTGAACTTTCTCAAATGCAGCAAAACTTTGAAATTGGAAAACTGTCGACTTTCTGTTGAAAATTGCTAACAGATGCAACTTCTTTTGTCACACATATAACACTAATGTTGTAACTCTTCCGAAAATGGTAAATTAAAATGAACAGAAGTGTCAATGCCAGCGGAATCTTTGAAGGCCCCTCTATAATAAAGACTGTTACACGTGTCCCAACAGGCCTAGAATTTTTCAGGACAGGAGGAAGCCATTTAGACCATCATGCATTTTCTGCCTCATTAAAAGAACTGTTCAGGTCATTGTACTACCCTGCTCTGTTTCCATAGCCGTATAAGTTGTCACTTTTCTTGTGTGTATCCAGTTTGATTTGGTTGGTCATTGACCACACTTTTTTCTCCCTGCCATACCATTATCCATCCCTCCTAGATGGCTTTCTCTCCCTCTGGGTTCTGTCTCCACCCATTGTTTCCTTCTTTACTTCCCTTTGCCAACAGCTGCACCTACCCCACCACCACTTGCCTTCAGCATATATACCACCTTTTCTTAATTACCATCAGTTCTGAAGAAGGGTAACTGGATCCAAAACTTTAATTCTGCTTTCACTCCACAAATGTTGCCAAACCTGTTGAGTTTCCCAGCTATTTCTGTCTTTTTGTTTCAGATTTCAAGTGTTCACAGTTCCTTGGTTCATTTGTTCTATTTTAAAAGCTGTTGCTAAATGTCTTCCACTAACATTTTAAAAAATACATTTCAGATCATAACAAGTTGTTCATTTTATTTTGAAAAAAAAGCTTCATTTCCTTCCTTATTCTTTCACCAATTATCTTATTTCTGTGGTCTCTGGTTGTCTTTGTATTGGATAGGAAAGCTCTGTAATTGCCTCCCAACTGAAATATAATCAATAATAGCCTCAGTCAGCAGCAGTACAATGATATGGAGTTTCAGTGCAATAGTCCTATAATTGTTAATATTAACTTTAGAATTGAAAAGCTCACTGAAATAAAAATTGGTATCTTTGATCTAATGATAGAACAATTGTGTGGAATTCATGATCCCTCAGATAGCAGCGAACACTTGTTCTGATTCTTTCATAAACACCAATGATTTGTTAGCAATAAAATCAATATTTGTGGTCAGAAAACTGAACAGAATTTTGTGGAAGCACAGTCACACAAATTCATTGGCCTCACTGGTTTTTATCTTATATGAGCCGTCTTCCTCGATTGACTCCCCAACCCCACACCTGGCTTTCTCCTCTTCCTCATATATGAATCTTTTAAATGCAAAGAACTTACATGATCTATTTCTTTGCTGTTTTACATTTATTCCCTCCTGTTCTGTACTCACCCACAAGTGCAAACAATCTGTCCACATCCACCTTAACATATTCTTTCAAATTTTAGAGCCTTACATTTTGGCCTTATCTTTCATACAACCGTAAGGGCAGCAACTCGGGAACTGGTGGCTCAGTGGTTAGCACTGCTGCCTCACAGCAGCAGAGACCTGGGTTCAGTTCCAGCCTTGGGTGACAATCTGTGTGGAGTTTGCACATTCTCCCTGTGTCTACATGTGTTTCTACTGGGTGCTCTGGTTTCCAAAAATGTGCAGTTTAGGTGGATTGGCCATGCTAACTTATCTGTAGTGCCTAGGGATTTGCAGGGTAGGTGGGTTAGCTATGGTCAATATAGAGGCATGGGGATAGAGTGGAGCTAAGAGTAGAGGTGGGGTGCTCTTCAGAGAATTGGTGCAGATTTGATGGCTCAAATGACCTCTATCTGCACTGTAGTGATTCTATTCTTTTATAAGAAAAGTGCAGAAGATTGTGAAACCAATGTTGTAATTGAACACAAACAAATCATCCATTTTATTGTAAAGGGTGATTGTTCTGAATGGGTTAGTGCTCATCTTATATTGGCTCCGTCTGTTCTACCAATTTCACACAGCGTCTCTAAATGGAGACAAGGAGTTCTCCTCTTATTTTCTGAGGAAGCAACTGTATCAGTACCTAAGGTCTTAGTAATTGTACCTGCTCAAATATAGTTTAACGCATTTCTACCATACAATAAACCTTCTTGCTGTCTAAGAACAGTACCTATTCCATAGATGCACAGCCTTGATATATGCTCTACTACTCATAGCTATGACAAACCTAAGCTACCACAAATACAAAGGACGAATGGTAGCAGCAACATACTGCAAATAACTCTTACCTAGGACTACAAGAGTAGGGGTGGCAAACACCACACAGCAGCAGGAATTGTCTTCTGGAAAAATGCCATAAGTGTCACTTGAAATCACTGATAAAAAAGTACGCCTCATACATTTACAAGCATTTGCATTAGTTCTTAAACAAATGTAGGACCAAATGGAATCCCAGTATTTTCAACACTGTCTCCATGTTGTACAATCTTTTGCTTTATGTTCATTTTTTTCTTTGAGTTCTTGCATTTCATAGACTAACAGCCATGTTCTATATGAGATCCCAGGACACATCAATGCAATGCACATCCCATGAATGTTTTCCCTAAAGACATGATTTTCCAATGGTACAGAACTCCCAGCAACACCCCTCCTCAACATGTTTCAAGGATTCAAGATGGTGGCAGGATAAAATGATCCAGCCAGGGCTCCTTAGCTTGCCAGTTCATTTTCCTTTTTTTTTTCCCTCTGTACTGCAGTTTTCTTCCTAACACCCCCAAGCGTTAACTTCTTAAACTACCCTGCCTGGAGGAAATGGAGAACGGAGTGCAAGACCAGCCCAGAACAGGAGATGAGTCAGAGACCAGGCCTGTGCAGGATGTGAGTCATGGCCAGAGCCTGGCGTGGGAGCAGACCAAGCCTGGGCCGACCTGGGAGGAGCGAGAGCAGAGCGAGTGTGGGGCCGAGTCCTGAAAGCAAGTCACGGGCCGGAACCCGGAGCGGCAGCAGAGCGAGTGCGGGCTGAGCTGGGGGTCAAGCCGCGGGCCAGAGCCCAGAGTAGGAGAAAGCGAGCAAGGGCTGAATTGAGAGCTGAATCACAGGCCAGAGTCCGGAACAGGAGCAGAATAACCCCAGGCCAGCCGGGGGGAGTGAGTTGCAGGCCCAAGCCTGGAGCGGGAGCAGAATGAGCCCAGGCTGGCCAGGGGCAACTGGGTCTTGGAGGCGAGTCCGGGGCAGATGCAAACATATGGAGGCAGCAAGGCCTTGTGTTCTGAAGCCTGGTGGGCATGGAGTCAGTGAGAAAGGTCTATAACTTGAATATTTTAAAGAAACTTTTAAATTATCATTCTGGACATTTTAAACTCTGTATTTCCATGCTAGTCCTTTGTTTTACTATTTCAACCCTATAACAACACTTAAAGTATCTGTGCCTGGGTACCCTGTACCTAAGATGGCACCAAGAGGCAGCACTACAAACTTTTCACTGCACTCATTCGAGTTTACACGACAGTAAAAATTATTCTACGTTCTATTCTTAAACAGGCTGGTAAGCACTGTCAACAACAGGTAACAGTATTGGGTATTATCCAACCCACAATCCCTTGCCTTTCCTGTCCTCTATTCTTCGCACTGTATACACACACATTAGAACACAATCTCTGATGTATCCTCAGACCTGCTTCAAAACCAGCATCTGTTCAAAGAAAACCAAACAAAAAATGCTTTGTTCTGAGACAACATTTCTTGTTTCCTCTGTGCACAAATCCCCTGTGTCCTGAACTCCCAAACTTCAAATATCAGCAAGGGATTGGGGAGTAACAGATGGTGGTAATGAAACCAGAACCTGGAAGGGACTCAAATTAATTCAGGACCTGTTAAAATAATAATTTCTATGCTTTTCTGCCAGTAATCAGAGGATTGGGAGCCAACAGGATTCAAACTTGGCTTTGGCCCTCAGAGGAAATTTTGCAGCATGGCAGATAGAGGGCCATATGTGGCCATTAACAAATTTCTTTGTAGCCCACGATAAAATTATCCATCGTGCTGTCCACTACCTCATGACTTCCATCTTTCTCATATCATCCGTATCTGAAACCTTTGCAAAATATTTCCTAAGTTACGACAGTGATGCCATTTCAAAGTACTTCATTTGCAGTAAAATGCATTGGGATGTGTCAATGTACAAGGAGCTGCGGTCATAGCACGCAAAGAGGAAATTCATCTCATCTTGTTAATGCTGGCTTTCTACTGGAGCAAATCACCTGATCGTAGAATCATAGAGTTTCACAGTATGGAAGGAGGCCATTAAACCCATCATGTTTGTACTGGCTCATGGAAGAGCTGCCCAGCTTAGTCCCATTCTCCAGCCCTATTTCTGGAGCCCTGTAAATTCAACATTTTCAAATATTTTTCTAGCTCTCTTTTGAAACCTTCTATGGAATCTGCCATTTCCATTCCCTTCTTTTCCAGGTGGTCCTGTTCATTTTCTTCAGATAATTCTTGAATTATTTCGTAAAACCTCATTGATATCAATCTCCATTACACACAGACTATACATTTAGATCTTCATCACTTGCTGCATGATAAAGGTTTTTCTCATCTAGCCACCACTTGTTCTGCTAATCACCATAAATTGATGTCCTCTGGTTCTTGAGTTTTCTGCCAACAGAGACACTTTTTCTCTATTTATTCTATTCAGACTCTTCATGATTTGGAATACCTTTATCAAATCACCTCTTCACCACAGAGAGCAACACCAATTTCTCCAATTTGTCCACATCCCCGGAAACAATCTTGTGAATATATTCTATATTCTCTCGAATAGCCTCATATCACTCAAGTGTGGTGCCCAGAGCAGCAAGTTGAATAAGAGGAGGCTAAATTAGTGTTTTAAATGCAATTATTGTACTGGCATGTTTCACTTTATACCCTTGTTATTGAAACCAGGATCTCACAAGCTTTAATAGTGGCTTTAAGGTGCACTGGCATCTTTGGTGGTTTGTTCACATATATCCCGAGGACCCTCTGATTCTTCATCGTCCCTGGAATTTTAACATCTATTTAATATTGGCACTCCTTGTTCTTTCTATCAAAATGAAACAAGTGTAAAATTTCACCTGACATTTTTTTTCTGCCCATTTCAGAAGACTGTCTAAGCTATTTTGAAGCTTACCAGTTAGAAATTCACAATAACTTCCAAGTTTTGCGCTACCCACAAATGAATGCCTTGCATACCTGTTATGATTGGAACCAGGCAGACCTTATTAACTACGAGGTTCTCGATTGGAGTTGTTTATCTGCGTCAATGAGGAAAATCCTGGCTGACTAATATAACCAGAAGATTAGAATCTCCTCAGATGAGGACTGACTCCTATCTGACTGGGCACAGATAGGGTGCTGTGCCCTTGTAAATAAAGGATGACTTGATGATGGGACACCAGCTTCTGTGCAGTTATTTCAACATCCGAATAGTCATTACAATAAAATCACAATAATTTGAATTGCAAAGGGCCTGCTCACAAATTTGTGTTAAATGGAGCTTTCAGATAATGATGTGGCAGGTACCCTGTGCAAACTAGTTTTTCCTGTAAATGCTTCATGTCAATAAAACTGAACTAAGACAGTGATTTGGCAAATATGTGAATATATCTTTATGTCTCAATATGCTCACGCCTCATGGTCAACTGACGGTGTACAGTAAGTGGAACAGAAAAATGTCAGGCGTTAGCTCTGGAAAAACTCAGCAATCTTTTTCTGCTGAGACTGCAGTGTTTGGATGACTGTAAAACAGTCAACCATGTCATCAATCTAGTCAAGCATCTTTCCCATGTTTGCATGCAGCAGTGCAAATTGTCATGGCGTATCTTTGGCCTTGATAACAAGGTGTGGGGCTGGATGAACACAGCAGGCCAAGCAGCATCAGAGGAGCAGGAAAGCTTGACGTTTCGGGCCTAGACCCTTCATCAGAAATGGGGGAGGGGAAGAGGGTTCT
>JAHRHZ010000076.1:2084510-2098940 GCA_024137785.1 Ginglymostoma cirratum
GCTGGGCTGGATTTGGGATGCGGTTGGGGGAGGGGAGATTTTGAAGCTTGTGAAATCCACATTGATGCCATTGGGCTGCAGGGTTCCCAGGCTGAATATGATTTGCTGTTCCTGCAGCCTTCGGGTGGCATCACTGTGGCATTGCAGGAGGCCCAGGATGGACATGTCGTCTGAGGAGTGGGAGGGGGAGTTAAAATGGTTTGCGACTGGGCGGTGCAGTTGTTTGTTGCGAACTGAGCGCAGGTGTTCTGCAAAGCGGTCCCCAAGCCTCCGCTTGGTTTCCCCGATGTAGAGGAAGCCACGACGGGTACAGCGGATGCAGTATACCACATTGGCAGATGTGCAGGTGAACATCTGCCTGATGTGGAACGTCTTCTTGGGGCCTGGGATTGGGGTGAGGGAGGAGGTGTGGCAGCAGGTGTCGCACTTTCTGAGGTTGCAGGGAAAAGTGCCGGGTGTGGTGGGGCTGGAGGGGAGTGTGGAGCGGACAAGGGAGTCGCGGATGGAGTGGTCCCTCCGGAAAGCAGATAAGGGTGGGGAGGGAAAAATGTCTTTGGTGATGGGGTCTGATTGCAGATGGCGGAAGAGTCGGAGGATGATGCGTTGGATCCGGAGGTTGGTGGGGTGGTACGTGAGGACGAGGGGGATTCTTTTTTGGTTATTATTGTGGGGACGGGGTGTGAGGGATGAGTTACGGGAAATGCGGGAGACACGGTCGAGGGCGTTCTCGACCACTGCAGGGGGGAAATTGCGGTCCTTGAAGAATGAGAACATCTGAGATGTCAGGGAGTGGAATGTCTCATCCTAGGAGCAGATGCTGCGGAGGCGAAGGAATTGGGAATAGGGGATGGCATTTTTGCAGGAGGGTGGGTGGGAGGAGGTGTATTCCAGGTAGCTGTGGGAGTCAGTGGGCTTGAAGTGGACATCGGTTTCTAGGTGGTTACCCGAGATGGAGACAGAGAGGTCCAGGAAGGAGAGAGAAGTGTTGGAGATGGTCCAGGTGAACTTCAGGTTGGGGTGGATGGTGTTGGTGAAGTGGATGAACTGTTCGAGCTCCTCGTGGGAGGACGAGGCGGCGCCGATACAGTCATCAATGTAACGGAGGAAGAGGTGGGGTTTAGGGCCAGTGTAGGTACGGAAGAGGGATTGTTCCACGTAACCTACAAAGAGGCAGGCATAGCTTGGGCCCATGCGGGTACCCATGGCCACCCCCTTTGTGGGAAGTGGGAGGAATTGAAAGAGAAGTTGTTGAGGGTGAGGACGAGTTCGGCTAAGCGGATGAGGGTGTCGGTGGAGGGGGATTGGTCAGTTCTGTGGGACAGGAAGAAGCGGAGGGCCTTTAGGCCATCTGCATGGGGAATACAGGTGTTTGAACGCTGCGGCGTTCGCTGTCCCGGAAGTGGGGTACCCGGTGGTGGTGGATGTGGGGTCATCTGTGGGTTCTCCGACAGTGGCCTCGTGGCCAATGGCGGCGGGTACATTGTGGGGGAGGTCCTGGGTAGGGTTGGGGATCCTACGAAGAATAGTACCGGCCTACGGAACCAGATCATCCCCAATGGACTACAATCCACATTCAAGCCTTCCCAATTTGGCCCCAACCGTGACAATATCTACATTCAGAACATTGAGACCCTCCAGAAGCGCTTCTCCCTGCGACTCCTGAAACACACACTTGCAACAATGCGCAGGCATCTCCAGGCACTACAATCAAGACTCCCCCAGCTCAGAGCCTCCCTCTCCCAGACCTGCAAAGGACCTCTCCTGTTTTTTATTCTTCGTAGGATCCACAACCTGAACTCACAATTCTACTCAGCTTTATTGGACACTAAAAACCGTAAGTACAGTAAACTTACTGATGCCCACCACCCAAAACGGGCTTCCCCCACCTCCCAAACCCTGCCCAGACCTCACTCTTACTGAGGACGCATGGTCAGTCCTCAGTAAAGGGCTCACCTTTGTCCCCCTCCACCCACATATCAAAGAATACCGCTCACGCTTGGATATTGAGCAGTTTTTCCACCGCCTCCACCTCCACGCTTACTTCTCCAACCGCGAATCTAACCCCCCATCTACTGACCCCTTCTCCCGCCTCCAACACAAGCCCTCCTCCTGGACACCACCCCAAGGCCTCCTTCCCTCCCTCGACCTCTTCATCTCCAACTGCCGTCGAGACATCAATCGCCTCAACATCTCTACCCCTCTCAAACACTCCAACCTCTCCACCACAGAACGTGCAGCCCTCCGCTCCCTCCGCTCCAATCCCAACCTCACCATAAAACCCGCGGACAAGGGAGGGGCAGTCGTAGTATGGCACACTGACCTCAACATTGCTGAGGCCAGGCGCCAACTCTCCGACACCTCCTCCTACCGCCCCCTGGATCATGACCCCACCCCCGAGCACCAAACCATCATCTCCCAAACCATCCACAACCTCATCACCTCAGGTGAACTCCCACCCACTGCCTCCAACCTCATTGTTCCCCAACCCCGCACCGCCCGCTTCTATCTCCTTCCCAAAATCCACAAACCTGAATGTCCTGGTCGACCCATTGTCTCCGCCTGCTCCTGCCCCACCAAACTCATCTCCACCTACCTAGACTCCATTTTCACCCCCTTGGTCCAGGAACTCCCTACCTACGTCTGTGACACCACCCACGCCCTCCACCTCCTCCAGAACTTCCAATTCCCCGGTCCCCAACACCTCATTTGTACTATGGACGTCCAGTCCCTATACACCTGTATTCCCCATACAGATGGCCTAAAGGCCCTCCACTTCTTCCTGTCCCGCAGAACTGACCAATCCCCCTCCACCGACACCCTCATCCGCTTAGCCGAACTCGCCCTCACCCTCAACAACTTCTCTTTCAATTCCTCCCACTTCTTACAGACAAAGGGGGTGGCCATGGGTACCCGAATGGGCCCAAGCTATGCCTGCCTCTTTGTAGGTTACATGGAACAATCCCTCTTCCGTACCGACACTGGCACTAAACCCCACCTCTTCCTCCGTTACATTGATGACTGTATCGGCGCCGCCTCGTGCTCCCACGAGGAGCTCGAACAGTTCATCCACTTCACCAACACCTTCCACCCCAACCTGAAGTTCACCTGGACCATCTCCAACACTTCTCTCTCCTTCCTGGACCTCTCTGTCTCCATCTCGGGTAACCACCTAGAAACCGATGTCCACTTCAAGCCCACTGACTCCCACAGCTACCTGGAATACACCTCCTCCCACCCACCTTCCTGCAAAAATGCCAACCCCTATTCCCAATTCCTTCGCCTCTGCCGCATCTGCTCCCAGGATGAGACATTCCACTCCCGTACATCTCAGATGTCCTCATTCTTCAAGGACCGCAACTTCCCCCCCACAGTGGTCGAGAACGCCCTCGACCGTGTCTCCCGCATTTCCCGCAACTTATCCCTCACACCCCGTCCCCGCAATAATAACCAAAAAAGAATCCCCCTCGTCCTCACGTACCACCCCACCAACCTCCGGATCCAACGCATCATCCTCCGATTCTTCCGCCATCTGCAATCATTCCCCACCACCAAAGACATTTTTCCCTCCCCACCCTTATCTGCTTTCCGGAGGGACCACTCCCTCTGCGACTCCCTTGTCCGCTCCACACTCCCCTCCAGCCCCACCACACCCGGCACTTTTCCTTGTAACCGCAGGAAGTGCTACACCTGCCCCCACACCTCCTCCCTCACCCCAATCCCAGGCTCCAAGAAGACGTTCCACATCAGGCAGATGTTCACCTGCACATCTGCCAATGTTGTATCCTGCATCCGCTGTTCCTGTTGTGGCTTCCTCTGCATCGGGGAAACCAAGCGGAGGCTTGGGGACCGCTTTTCAGAACACCTGCGCTCAGTTCGCAACTAACAACTGCTCCTCCCAGTCACGAACCATTTCAACTCCCCCTCCCATTCCTCAGATGACATGTCCATCCTGGGCCTCCTGCAATGCCACAGTGATGCCACCCGAAGGCTGCAGGAACAGCAAATTATATTCAGCCTGGGAACCCTGCAGCCCAATTGTATCAATGTGGATTTCACAAACTTCAAAATCTCCCCTCCCCAACCGCATCCCAAAACCAGCCCAGCTCATCTCCACCTCCCTCACCTGTCCTTCCTCTCACCTATCCCCTCCTCCCACCTCAAGCCCCACCCCCATCTCCTATCTACTAACCCCATCCTGCCCCCTTGACCTGTCCATCCTCCTTGGACTGATCTGTCTCCCCTCTACCTCCCCACCTACACTCACCTTTACTGGCCCCATCCCCGCCTCTTCGACTTGTCTGCCTCCTCTCCACCTATCCTCTCCTCTATCCATCCTCTATCCGCCTCCCCCTCTCTCCCTATTTATTTCAGAACCCTCTTCCCCTCCCCCATGTCTGATGAAGGGTCTCGGCCCGAAATATCAAGCTTTCCTGCTCCTATGATGCTGCTTGACCTGCTATGTTCATCCAGCCCCACACCTTGTTATCTCGGATTCTCCAGCATCTGCAGTACCTTTTATCTCTGATATCTATGGCCTTTGCAGCTTCTTCCTGGGAAATAGGTGGATAAGCGTCTTTTCAGCATCAATTGTGCCGTCAGTTGAACAAAGTAATACATTTACATTGGCTTTTCTGTCAATTCTATCATCCACATCAGTGTAAGCGTTCATGATTGCTTTTGCTAGAATTTCCAGGTTGACTTCCTGGTGTAAAGAACCTCATCATTAGACTGGTTGGCCTCACCCTGAAACATCTTATTGCCATCCAGTAACTAAAACATCAGTAGCATTCCAAGGAACTGAAGGGGAACCCGTTTATAAGAACCCCAATCTGTTCAAACCCGTGGTGTATTCTTCATTGGAATGGCCAGTGTTCAAGAAAGAAATGAATCTCTGACAATCATCCGTACAAATCTTTTCTTGTAAATTTGATACAGGAATATTTTTTAAAGGTTCAAACATACATTACTGATGGGTATCTGTCTCTAAAATATTTGACTCCTGATTTTATCTCTTGTAGGAACCAGTAGCGCCAAGGCAATGCCATCTTTTTCTCTTCAATAAGGTCATAAGCTAATTTGATTATTTCACTAATCATTGTTACAGAGTGCCTGAGGAAGACCCTATTGGTTTTTCTAACTTCTTCAAGATCCTAAGCGATTCCCCCACCAAATATGACATCAGTATAGTTGGTGGTGTTTCAGAAACTTCTCTGTATTAGCCTTTTCAGCTCTTTACATAACAGTTGTATGGTTCAGACTTTGAGGGCATCACAGTTAGTGTATCCCAATGGCAGTCTGCCATTTTCCACAAGTACATCCCTATTGAATATTTCACTTTAAATGGTGTCTGCAACTAACACATTGATCACAAAATGAAAACCTTTGTGACCTGTATAATACATGCAACATAACCATGTTGTCTTTAGCAACTTTAAATGACAGTTAAAAACTCACCATACTTTTACACACTCAGAAAGAGACAAGAGAAATAAATTAGCAACCAGCCGACAAGTAATAAATAACAACTGCAGAATTCCTACTGCGTGGAAGCAGGCCACTTGGCCCATTGAATCCACATCAACCCTTAAAGATTATCCCACCCCATCCCAGTAACCCTGCATTTCCCATGGTTAATCCATTTAACCTACACATCCCTGGGCACTAGGGGCAATTTAGCATGGCCAGTCTACCTACCCTGCAGTCAATAACTGTGGAGTTGGAAAAGCACAGTTGGTCAGATAGCATCAGACCGAAACATCGATTTTCCTGCTCCTGAGATGCTGTCTGATGCGCTGTGATTTTCCAGCTCTGCATGTATTGACTCTAGCTTCCAGCATCTGCAGTCCTTACTGTCTCCACTTACCCTACATACCTCTGGATTGTGTGAGGAAACCAGAACACCTAGTAGAACCCCATACAGATATGGGGAGAATGTGCAAACTGGACAGTCACCCGAGGTTGGAATTGAACACAGGTCTCTGGCGCTGTGAGCCCAAGTGCCACCCCTGATGGGTGAAGAGTCTTTCCTGTTGTTGAATGTCTTTTCATCTGCGCTCATTGCAGACAGTGCGTTGACTGGAACATTGAGGTTAAAAATAAACTGGCTGAAGTCACCAACTGTCAACCCTGTACACATCTAGCACATGCTCCCAACGCCCAAATAATGCTTTCACCAAAATGGGTCCTCATAGGGGCCAGAGCTGTGCAGGTGTATGAGACAGACACCATTTTACGAACAAAATGTCATTTGAAGCATTGAAGATACAGGCACTAAGGATCCAAATTTCGTGGCCTCAGATTCTTGATAACCCTAAAAACGACGATCAAACTCAAGTGCAGTGTTTGTAACTGCTAGCAATATGATAAGCCAAATGGCCTCAATCTGTATATGATTTAACTTGATTTTTTGATTCTTGGTGCATCTATCCAAGTTCATATTTACTCAATTATAATTCAGTTTCAGCTATAATTATTAAAACCAAATTACTAAATATTTGCAACTGAATAAACCTTAATCTCTTCATCGGTTAAAGACAGATACAAAACAATATGCTTAGTGTTTCTTCCAAGTGTTATTGACATGACTTAGTAATAATTCACAAACAACAAGTCTGTCAAGATCATTGGAAACTGAATCAGTAGGAGAGTCCAATTTGCCTGAAAGACGGAGGGTGTGAAATTGGTGATAACAAGATGTGGAGCTGGATGAACACAGCAGGCCAAGCAGCATCACAGGAGCAGGAAAGCTTGATATTTCGGGCCTAGACCCTTCATCAGAAATGGGGGAGGGGAAGAGGGTTCTGAAATAAATAGGGAGGGAGGGGGAGGCGGATAGAAGATGGATAAAGGAGAGGATAGGTGGAGAGGAGGCAGCCAAGTCGAAGAGGCGGGGATGGAGCCAGTAAAGGTGAGTGTAGGTAGGGGGGTAGGGAGGAGATAGGTCAGTCCAGGGAGGACGGACAGGTCAAGGGGGCGGGATGATGTTAGTAGATAGGAGATGGGGGTGGGGCTTGAGGCAGGAGAAGGGGATAGGTGATTGGTCTTGGGTAGTCGAGCAAATTGACTGATAATGTTCCACAGCCCATTTTAACAGCTTGACTGGCTTCCTTTTCAATTCCATT
Organism: Ginglymostoma cirratum; assembly: GCA_024137785.1. Taxonomy (NCBI): domain Eukaryota; kingdom Metazoa; phylum Chordata; class Chondrichthyes; order Orectolobiformes; family Ginglymostomatidae; genus Ginglymostoma; species Ginglymostoma cirratum. The sequence continues at coordinate 2,091,632 of JAHRHZ010000076.1, forward strand.
TCGTTAATTATTTTTTTTTCTCTCTCTCTGTCAAGTATCATAAATTTATCTTTCCAGGTTAGAACTGTAGCTGATTAGCAATAGACATAGGCACCTGTGTCTGATGTAAATAAATATATTTCAAGACTTTGTCTGGTTTTCCTCAACAGAATGTAATTGGCCAAACCAGTTCAAATGATTGCAGAAAGTCAGCAACATCGTATCAAGTGTAAATCAAGTTTTTACGAAGTTTAACATTGGCTAGAAAATATTTTACCTGAAGTCAGTCCTGCCTACTAAACTGTCCAAATTTTCATAAAACAACTATAAATGCGATAATTTCACCAATTGTTTGAGAAGTCCTTTTGATCTTTACTCATATGCTTAAGGTATATTTTGAAATAAAACTTTGCACATTTATAAAATGTTTATTTTACTAAAAGAAACTGACCAGTATAAGCCAATGAAACTAGGAAATATAAAAATACAAATTGCAGTAGATGCTCTAAATCAGGAATTAAAACAGAAAATGCTGGAGAAACTCAGCAGGTCTGGGGGAATCTAGGGAGGGAGAAATAGAGTTAACATTCTGAGTCCAAAGCTTATTCTTTGGAACTGAAACTAGGAAGTGGTTCCTTAAGCTTTTAAAATCTTTTTATATTTCTGAAATAACATTATTAAGGTTGGGGACCAGACATGGAAATTGCTTATTCTTTTTAATAAATCAATTTTCAGCTGTAAAAATAACACTACAACAGGTTTCCACCCTGAAACGACATAATGAGAAGTATTTTGCAGAAAAATAACAAACAATTACTTTGGCTTGTTGCACAGGTTAATTTTATTCTGATTGTACAAATGCATCTTAGTGGGGGTTGTGTTTTCACTCACCACAATTACAGAGGGCACACTCACCACACATATTATAGCATCATCTCTGTCATCACTGTCAGCAAAGATGTGGGTAAGCTGTCTGCATCAAAGTACAATTAAATTGAATTAATTTAAGCAGAGAAAACCTGCAGCTCAGTGAAAGGACAATACAGCCATTCAATTCAATGAGTCATATGATTGAAGTGTTATGGTAATAAATCATGGAATTATCTGGAAGTGAAGTCTCTCTTTAAGTTATAACAGCACCTAATTATAAATTTAAGCAATAAAATAACATGGATAAAATCTATTCCTGTTCTATATTTGGAACAAAAGCAACAGACAAAGTCAACAATGAGAACAACAGCACTGCATGTGTTCCTATGGACACAGGTTGCTGACTTCCTGTTCCAGATACATAATAAAGATAGCAGCACCCTGTTAGTGTGGTGGCAAGAGGTGTAATATTTACTGGATGCCTGCAAGTGTGACCTGATTAAGGTGAGTGAAAATTAAAACTAAGGGAAGTGATAACTAAACTTTGGAGTAGTAGAAGTGGCTGTTCAATGTCAAAGCTCATAAACAACTTAATAAAATTAACAACACATCGGAAATGAATTATTGCTGTCTGAATCTGGATCCCTGATCTAGTAATGTGAAAGGCTTGATGTATTGACTGTACTTCAAAGGAAGAAGCTGGTTTATAATGGTTCGGAGGATCCGCTTGCAAACTTGTTTTATCCATATCTCTAGTATTACCATTGTTGGGCATTTCTCTACGCATGATCATCTTGATTGAAGAGATTCCCACTGGTACAAGCAGGGGCAAATTGGATTAAATATCTTCCTCAAGGCCGATTCTAACAGATTTCACATTACCTGGCAGGAGGCTTGACAAATAGCCTGGAAAAGGTCCTTAATAATGTTTAACCAGGCTATGTGTTCCAGCAACAGTAAGTTGCTAAATCTGATTTATCTGTTTTCTTAGCCCTCCAATTAATAATTAGAACTATTCAAAATTAAAATAAGGTATTAATTTTCATTGTGTAACCATGGCCTGCGCACACATCTTTGCACAAATATACCAGCATTATAACAATATATTTTGGCAATATTGACTCGCTTTTTCATGCAAATTCTCAAGATAGTATAAATGTTTGAGGAACTATGAACTGAAGGATTTTACTTCTACTGGTCTATGCAATTAGTCTGTCACATGTTCTTCAAATTTCTTTCTGATAACAGCCAGAAATTGACTTTTCATGAGTTTTATCTTTAGGTTGAATGGCTTATTAGATTGTCTTGATGTATTTTAAGGTAGTGCTGCCGTTTCTACATTGCAAAGAATCAATATACATAAACTCCTACAATATATCCTCTCACACACCCATTTTAAGACTAAGATATTCCAGTTTCAGAATTGGTCTGCGGATGCAAATTAGCCCTTTAGCATTTTTCTTGCATCACCGTGATGATGTTAATAATTCTCCTGGTTTCTTGCAACTAAATTTGGGCAGAATACCTGTTCCTGTTTCACCAACATATTATTTAATAGTAACATGACATTTTCCGACTTTGGCTGGACGAGTTTAGCAAAAGTTCACTGCTCCATTTATTTTGCCTACTGCTGCTCTACAACAATTTGACAAAAGGCAGTGACCCTTTCCAACCTCTTGTTCGGTAATTTTATACTGTCCATGGTGATTATTGAATGCCCATTTTTCTTTCCAATGTGTGATATCTTATACTTGGATATATTGAACGTCATCTGCCACTGCTCAACACAATTACACGTTTCATTTAACTTCAATTGTAAATCCTTTGGTTATTTCTTTGCACTCAACTGCACCCTTAATCAGTTAAAATTGAATTTCTGAATCAAAAGTATCAATGAAAATTAGGACCAGAATGATCTTGAATATTGATGTGTTAGGTACACCATCTTTTGGTCTTTAGAGGTGGTTTAATTGAAATATATGAAATGCGTAGAAAGTATGACAGGGTCAGGGCTAAGGTGCTGCTTTTTCCTAAAAGGAGAGGCTAGGAATTATAGTCTCAGAATAAGCGATTTGTCATTTTTAACTGAGGTGAGAAGAAATTGCTTCAATCAGAAATGAGAGAACCTTTGTAATTCAGTACCCAAGAGTACTGTGGATGCTCAGTTATTGAGCGTATTCCAGACTAAGATAGATAGATTTTTGGTTGTTAAGAAAATAAGGAAACACAGGAATCTTGTGAGTGGATGGAATTAATATGGAAGATCAACTGAGATTTTGCTGTACAGCAGAGAATAATCAAGAAGCCATTTCGAAACTTAGGAAGCTCGGAGCAGAGGAACAGGATTAAGCCATTCAGCCCATTGACTCTTCTCTACCATTCAATTAGTTCAATTCAATGTTTTATGGCACCTTTGACCTCCAAAGACCCTTAACCTTTTCTTGGTCTTCAGTTCTGTACCACTTGACCCTCCCTCCTTTACAATGTCGTAAAACTGACGACATTTTTGTCCTCTCTTTGGTTGCAAAGAAAAGTCATTGGTCTCAAAATGTTAATGCTGCTTCTCACTCACGTCTCACAGTCCCTTCCAGTTCTGCTCAGTTTCCCCAGTACTTCCTTCTTTAATAAATCCAAAATCTGTTTTAAGACCATAAGACCATAAGACCATAAGACATAGGAGTGGAAGTAAGGGCATTTGGCCCATCGAGTCCACTCTGCCATTTAATGATGGCTGATGGGCATTTCAACTCCACTGACCAGCACTCTCCCCGTAGCCCTTGATTCCTTGCGAGATCAAGGATTTATCAATCTCTGCCTTGAAGACATTCAACGTCCCGGCCTCCACTGCGCTCCGTGGCAATGAATTCCACAGGCCCACCACTCTCTGGCTGAAGAAATGTCTCCTCATTTCTGTTCTAAATTGACCCCCTCTAATTCTGAGGCTGTGCCCACGGGTCCTAGTATCCCCACCTAACGGAAACAACTTCCCAGTGTCCACCCTTTCTAAGCCATGCATTATCTTGTAAGTTTCTATTAGATCTCCCCTCAACCTTCTAAACTCTAATGAATACAATCCCAGGATCCTCAGCCATTCATCGTATGTTAGGCCTACCATTCCAGGGATCTGGTGCTTTTCTCTGGTTACTGAGCCCCTGCCACTATCAATTGTTAAAATGTAAAATGTAAATTAAAATAAATAATTATTTTAAAAACCCTGACCAAAATTCCTTTCTAGTCTTCTCTGCTACAAGCAGACAACTCTGTTAGTTTTTGCATTGCTCCACATAACTAGAGCCTTTCATCCTTCGAATCATTCTAGTAATGTCCTCTGTACCCTGTCCAAAACCTTAACATCGTTCATAAACTGTGTTGTCCAGACTAAAACCGAACTCCAGCTAATTAGCAATTAAAACATGTTTAGCATAACTTCACGGCTTTTATAAACTATTCTGCTATGGTTTGAGCCAATGATCGATCCTCCTAAGCCTATCAACTTGTCCTGCTGGCATCAAAAACTTCTGCGCACAAAGTTCCTGGATTTTCCGTTTTGCATACCTTTCAAAATTCTCTTATACTGGTACTCCTTATTCTTTCTATCAAAATCTATTGCTTCACACTTCTGTGCATTAAATTTCATTTGTAATAAACCTGGCCACCAGGCTGTCTATGTGTTTCTAAAGTCTGCCAATATCTTCCTGAACTGTTTATTACTTTCTCAATCTTGGGTGACCTGTAAGTTTGAAAATGGTATCACATACTCAAGTCCCGACATCAATATATTTCAAAAAGAGTGTCTTTCTGATATCAACCCCTGCGAGACAGCACTGTGCACTTCCCTCCCATCTGAAACCCAGCCATTCATCATTTCTTTCTCCATTCTGATCGTATCCAAATTGTATCCAAACTGCCAGGACACCTCAAACCCTTGGGATTCAATGTTTTTAACTATTCTGTATTAACGTCATTTTCACAAACTTGGCTTGAAAACGTTGTTTATCTCAGAGTTAACGGTTTGAGTCCAGTGACCCTTCTACAAAACTGAAATTCTGAATTTGAGTCCTGGAGAAGGGTCACCGGACTCAAAGCATTAGCTCTTCTTTCTGTCTGCAGATGCTGCCAGACCTGCTGAGTTTTACCAACATCTTTTGTTTTTGTTTCTGATTTCCATCATCTGCAGTTCTTTGTTTTTTTCTAAATCAGTCTCAATAGCTTTGCAAACCTTTTCCGTTATTACTGAAAAATAACAGACCAAAGTTAGTCAAACATGATTCACTTTTCACACAACCATGTCAGCTGGTATTTGTCAACCTGTATTTTACTAAATGCCAGACTGATGGGCCTGCAGTTCTGGAGTTAATCCCTCTCACCCTTTTGAACATTGGCTGTGGCATTGGTAACTCTTCAGTCCCATAATACTACTCCATCAATGGTTATGGAGGACTGGGAGATTGTGCTGGGGTTTTTCAGCAACCCATCCACGTGAACGAGCTGATGTTTCCATTTCAACAACGTTTGAACTAAATCAGGAAGTGCTGGAGAAACTCACTAGGTCTGGCAGCATCTGTGGAGAGAGAACCAGAGTAAACATTCAAAACTTGCTATTGTTCTTCTTCAGAATCATAAAGTATCGCTTATTTATCCACCTATTTACAGCCCACCAAATTTCTCCAACATCTCCGAAAGTGCAATTCACGAGGACTGAATAGGAACGTCCCCGTGGAAATTCATTCCACATGTAAAATAATTCCACTGGTACCTTGGTGAATGAATAGAGTTGTTGATCGTGTTTTTCTGTACATGACACTTAAAGCATTTCACCTGATTCAACTTCTTAAGGGTCACCCTGTAGCCAGAAATCCAAGATTGTACTGCAAACAATGGACTGAGTGATGAAAATTGGGCTTGTATGCTCTTTGCCTGTCTTTTCTTGCGGTCTATAATCTTGCTCATAAACGTCTGCTCTGATCTATGATCAAGTTTCTTCAGGGAGTAGTTGCGTAGATGATGGTTTTCTAAAATTCATTCGATCTTGAATGGCCCTATTGGAATGGAAGGGCAGTCCCTGCTGTCATAATACACCTTACCCTTCACAGTAATCCCCATTGACTGGCCTTGGTGATCCTCTTGCACTTTTCTGGAGGGATTAAGTGATGGCACTCCTCCTTGGTCCGACTGCAGTACTAGCAGTGACCACCACTTCATGTGGTGCTGCTGGTTCTGGAAAACTGTCAGTCTCTGATTGGCCAGGTGCTTTCAGAAACAGAGAAATCCACCCTCCCCCTTCCCTCCCCCACCCCACATCCGCACAGGAAGCCCATTGGTAACTAGGAGACTGCTGGACTGAGACTCAGTCCAAAAAATGCTCCCTGAAAAGGCTAAAATTCTCCAACTGATGGGGTTTCCCACTATGACCATTAAATTCAGCGTTTAATCCCTTCAATAGTCCATTCAGTAAGTGAGTCCCTCCCATAAAGGTGCCAATTGTTATCAAAATCCTGCTTCTCATCAATCATCTCAACGTAATCAACAGCTCATCATAAAAGAAGCTGTCTGATTAATTCTAGGTTTCATGGTGTTGCTTTTACACATTCTGGTAGTCACAGCACAGTATTGTTGTTACTGATGTTCTATTGCTAGGGAATGAAGCAATATATCTGTCATTTTTTGTTAATCGAAGCTGCCTCATATATTAGTCCTTGGTGACATTGTGATACCTTTGCTGTCAGTTGTCGATGTGCTGCTCAGGTAGTTGTGAATCCCAGAGGCCACCTCCTATGTACAGAATATAGAACTGAGAACAATACAGCGCAGAACAGGCCCTTCGGCCCTCGATGTTGTGCCGACCTGTGAACTAATCTAAGCCCACCTCCTACACTATACCATCATCATCCATATGCTTATCCGAGGACTGTTTAAATGCCCCTAATGTGGCTGAGTTAACTACATTGGCAGGCAGGGCATTCTACGCCTTTACCACTCTCTGAGTAAAGAACCTGCCTCTGACATCTGTCTTAAATCTATCACCCCTCAATTTGCAGCTATGCCCCCTCGTACTAGCCGATGTCATCATCCTAGGAAAAAGACTCTCACTGTCCACCCTATCTAATCCTCTGATCATTTTGTAGGTCTCTATTAAATCCCCTCTTAGCCTTCTTCTCTCCAATGAGAACAGACCCAAGTCCCTCAGCCTTTCCTCATAAGACCTTCGCTCCAGACCAGGCAACATCCTGGTAAATCTCCTCTGCACCTTTTCCAATGCTTCCACATCCTTCCTATAATGGGGCGACCAGAACTGTACGCAATATTCCAAGTGAGGCCGCACTAGCGTTTTGTACAGTTGCAGCATGACATCACGGCTCCGGAACTCAATCCCTCTACCAATGAAACCTAACACACCGTATGCCTTCTTAACAGCACTATCAACCTGGGTGGCAACTTTCAGGGATCTATGTACCTGGAC
>JAHRHZ010000076.1:2109033-2140778 GCA_024137785.1 Ginglymostoma cirratum
TGCTGTGTTCATCCAGCCCCATGCTTGTTATCTCGGATTCTCCAGCATCTGCAGTACCTTTTATCTCGGATCAGGGAGGGGTGAGATAGTGGAGTGCTGTTGTTGAGTCCTGGGCAAAGGGTCGTGGGGGTGTGGTTTGTCAGGTCTAGGTTTGGGGTGGGTGTCAAATGCAACGGTGGTGATGTCGGGTGTTAGAATGTTGTCCATTGAGGGAGGGGGGTTATTGGTTTTACCAGGTAGGTGTTGAGTCCCTGGCTGAGGGGTTGGGGGGCAGGGGGATGTGGTGGGGGGTTGTAGGATACTGGGAGGAGGGTGCCGGAAGCGTGGGAGGGCATTGAGCCCCAATGGGAGAAAAACAAAGTTGCTGGAAAAGCTCAGCAGGTCTGGCAGCATCTGTGAAGGAAAAAAACAGTTAACATTTCGGGTCAGGTGACCATTCCTCAGAACCAAAGCTCCAGTGGGAGTTATTAGTATTTGAGGGGTTTAAGGGGGAGGTGTAGTTGGGGATGTGTGTTGTAAATTGGGAGGGTGTCAATTTAAATGGTTATCAAGGAGTCAGATTAGGTTTTACGTTTCAAACACTTCCTGAGTAACTATTTAGTTAACATCAGCAGAACCCTTCCAATCTTCAGATTTAAATAAGGTTCCCAGGTGCTGGGGAATGTCCATGAGAATCTTCAGTTTCCCAGGCAATTCTCTCAAAGTTTGTTACACGGGAATTCTGCAAGGTTCTGATGGGCAACTCCCATCGATATTGTTTAGTTACCTGATGCACTTTGTGATGGTACAATCTTCCTGGAGAGCATGCAAGACAACACTTTTCACTGTATCTCGATACATGTGACAATAATCAATCAAAAAGAAAGGGCCATCTCGCTATCAAAAAATCTGAGCCAACGTTTCTGCAAACTTCACTGTTGTGCAGGTGCGCCTCAAATCATACAGAGTGAGTGTGTGGACTTATGGTGGTCTGGCGAATCCTTCACAAGCTGGTCATTGTAAATCCACAGCTCTTGTGGCCATTAATCTGATCCACAAAAACTTCATGTGGAGGTGGAAGAAAATGAGAAATAGGAGGAGGAGGAATAGATTTTTGAAGAAGGGAATCACAACTAATATATTCATGTTCTGGATGGACTGTCATGAGTACATCATCAGACTCTGTTTTCCCTAAATCTAACCTCAGATTCTCATTGTTGAACAATTCCCCATATTACCATTCCTGTGCCATGGATCATCATAGTGTCTCAAAGACACAACCTTGAAATAAACCAAAGAGGAACCTTTCCATGCCAGCATTATTTAATAAGATATCCAATATTTTATGCAAAATGTAATTATTCAGTTTTGTGTATCCCCTTAGTACATATTTTGGAGTTTTTTGCTTGTCTTAATACTACAACACAGCACTATCCCATTGGCTACAGGCTAGTGACCCTCCTAGTGGAGGGATACTCTCTTTCAATGAGACTGACTGGAGATAGCTTGCAGGAAGGTGCTGAGTGACTCAAAGCTGAGTTTCAGAACTCATCACATCAGAATTAACGACAACCTGGGCCAACTGGCTGACACAAAACAGTAAAGGCCGTTGATTTGGTGGTAGTGGCCAGAATAAAATTACTGTCATCCTGAGAGAGAAAAGCAGGTTGTTATACTGTCACTGTCATTGCGCAGATGTAGCAGGTGTCTAAAGGTGTGAAGTTGAATGACAAATTGCTGGACAAATGAGAGAGTCAGTAAGCCTGTCTGAATGCTGACCATGTCTGCAGGAGTCTAAGACTACAAGGCTACAAGGTAGAATAAAACAGAGATTATCGAAATACAGTTTGACCTACTTCTATAGCACTCAAACATTAGGTTATTTTGTTCCATCATCCAATGAAAGCTGAGGCAATGGCTCTAACGTAGAGTCTGGAAGTGTTTTCTTGGTCACAGTGTTGCAGAAAGTGGGTTCTGATGTCCATCCAAAGCCCTGTGCCAATAGCTTTCATTTTCCACCAATCTTCTTGACAGTAGCAGCAGGTTCTCTGGCTTGCTCCCAAATTATGAAATATTTTCATAATGTTATTGTCATTATATTGTTTCAATATGTCATCATATTGTTTCTATATGTAGCCTCACTGAGCTCCTCATCTTACTCCTCTGGAGCAGAGCCACTTTGCAAAATCACCAGGCAAATATTTCTACCTGCCTTGTGTACAAGTAACTTGAGTCTTTGTGCTAACTATTTGGAGATTCCACACACATGCTACCCTCTAATTGACCACCAGGAAATAAATCCTCTTGTCTTCTTATGGATGACAGGTTGAAGGTACCAAGGAAAAAAAAATTAAAAATTAATGCCTGGAGATAAAAGTGGAAGCCTACTGGACCTCCATTCTGAAGTGCGCAAGATGAGTCAGAGAAGTAAGCATCATTTGCCAGTTTTTCTACATCTTTTTTCCCTTCTCATTGTTTCTAAAAATATCACAAATATCTTATAAATAGCTTGAAGATGGCAGATGTGAAGTATAGCTTGGACCAAGTGCTGGGAAAGAAAATAATTAGCATAGTCTGATGTGCGATCAAATGGTAATATAATCATTCTGGGCTCATGATGAAAGGACAAGTATTTATTGAGATGTAAACAGGTCATAATCTCCATTTTCCAATGAGCCCCATTTCTAAAAGTAAGGTTTCAAGGTAAAGCTCAGCAGAGGCAGGTGGTTGCAAAAAATGATGCTGAATAGGTGGATAATTGATGCTGATACATTTCAGGATGTTTGACACAAAGTAGAGCAAACCTTTCTGACACATGGGCTACTCAGATTTAATGGCTCATTGTTACTTCTATCAAAGGCAGTCTTCCTTCTCTCCAAGTTCAATTTGGAAAAAGCTGATAATCCTGTTCCTTCCTGCTTTTCACATCAGCCCAGAACTATTTCACAGCACCTTCTTTGTACTTGCATCTATAGCCTTAAAACCTGCCATTACACTCAAAGCATTAATCCTTGTTGCTTCTTCAATCATGCCTATGCCTCATTCAACTTGAAAATCCTTGTCCTGGACGCATTTTAATCATTCTACTCTTCCTAAAAGAAAGGTTTACCGCAAAACTTGAAAGAGCTACAGATTTTATGGAACAACTTTTAAAGGGCAGATGATGCCTGTGAATGGGCTCAAGAATTTAGTCCATTTGCCAGTGAATGTCCACATCAAATCAGAAATTGTACAGAACTCAACAGCTGACCGTGCGAGTAGGGGGTCTGAAAGAGCACAACCCAACATTAAGCCGAGTGTCAGATTTGACAATTGTCACTGACAAAATAATTTTTATTAGCTATATAACTATAAAGCAAAGATTTAAATTGAGACAGGCAAGATTTAAAAGGGACTTAAGGGACAACCTTTTCATTCCAAGTGTGGTGCATGTGTGGAATGGGCTGTCAGAGGAGGTGGTGGAAGCAGGTATAATTACAACATTTAAAAGACATCTGGATGGGTATATGACGAGATAGGGTTTAGCGGAATTTGGGGCAAATGCTAGCAAGTGGGACTAGATTAATTCAGGATATCTGGTCAATCTGGACAAGTTGGACTGAAGGGCCTATTTCCGTGCTGTACATCTCTATGATGCTAATTGATTTACTTTAATGGAAGATTAAAAATAAGATATATTTCATTCAGAGATAGCAAGAACTGCCGATGCTGGAGTCAGAGATAACACAGTGTGGAGCTGGAGGAATACAGCAGGCAAGGCAGCATCAGAGGAGCAGGGAAGTTCACATTTCGGGTCAGGACCCTTCTTCAGAAATGGGGAGAGGGAAAGGAGCTCTGAAATAAATAGAGAGAGGAGGGATATGGATGGGGAAGGTAGGTGGGATGGTGATAGGTGAGTGAAGGTAGGCAGTGGTGGGGATTGGTCAGTGAGGTGGGAGGAGTGGAAAGGTGAAAGAGAAGATGGACAGGTTGTGTCAGGTCAAGGAGGAGGGGATGAGAGGGAGGGTTGGTCATGGAATGAGGCTGGGGGTAGGGAGATTTTGAAACTGGTATAGTCCACATTGAGACCATTGAGTTGTAGGCTCCCAATGACACTACCCAGAAACTGGAGGAGAAGCACCTCATATTCCACCTTGGGAGCCTACAACCCAATAGTCTCAATGTAGATTTTACCAGTTTCAAAATCTTCCCCCCCCCCACCCCCGGATTCATCCCATGACCAGCACCCCTCTCGTCCCCACCTCATTGACCTTACACAACCTGACACAACCCGTCTGTCTTCTCTCCCACCTCACTGACAAATTCCCACCACTCCCTACCTGCATTCACCTATTATCATCCCACCTATCCTTCCCCAGTCCCACCCCTCCTTTCTCTATTTATTTCAGAGCTCCCTTCCCCCTTCCCCCATTTCTGAACAAGGGTCCACTTTCCTGTTCCTCTGATGCTGCCTGGCCCACTGTGTTCTTTCATCTCCACACTGAGTTATCTATATATTCCATTCAACCTTGCGATAAATGATGTATCACTAAAATGTCAAAAGCATTAAGTGAAGGAAAAAGCTCAAACTACCGTCATGTGTACGATAGAAATTGGAAAATGGTATCAATCGCTTGAAATCTGCAGTAAACATTTTTTTTAAACTGTCATTGTGGAATCTTCAATTTAGAAAAAAAAAATCTACTTTCAGAAACTACTGAAGCATCTGGTGCTTTTCTTTCTTTAAGAGAAAGAGGCTAAGAAGTGCCTCAGAGATTTTAAAAATTTAAGGCGCTTGAGAGGGTAAACATAGAGAAAATATATCCACTTGTGACTGCTTCCAAAACTAGGAGTCACTAGTGTTAAGATAATCACTAAAGAAACCAATGAGGAATTAAAGAGAAATTTATTTACCCAGACAATGGTTAGAATGTAAAATTTTCAGCTACTTGTAATAGTTGAGACAAAATAGCATAGATGCCTTTCAAAGAAAACGTGGAAGGTTGAAACAAATACAGTGAAAAGTAGACAAGATTAGGTGGTGTAGAGCGGATGTACATTTACAAACACTTCTGCAGATCAGTTAGGCCAAATCATTGGTTGCTGCACTAGAAATTCTATAAAATTCCATGTACTTTAGAGAGGTTCAAAACAGATCAGTAAAACAAAACATTTCTCGCCAAACATCGCTGCATTACTTTATTTTCCAATATAAAAGGGATTTTATAACCCCAAGTCAGAAGCAACATCTCCAAAGATTGTGCTGTACATTACTGAAAGAAAACATGCTTTATATCCATGCCGGTCTAAAATAGATTAACATGGAATCTCCAGATAAAAACAAAGGTGTTGAATCAGATAATATCTGGCATTAGCAGCTAGGATATTAAATTAACCTGTCAGTTGGAGCCGAGGGGAGAAGCAACAAAAGATTATGGTTCTTCAAAATGAGATTATCATGTGTGCATCTGCACCAAAAATATTGCATTATAGGTAATACTTTGAAAGCACCTGCATTAATCGGCATTTAACAGTGTTATTTCCCATAAGAAAACAATAGGTTTGAAATGAATTGTTTCGGATCTTTTGCACCTAACCCTCTGGATAAAAAGGGAAGGTCAATTTGTTTTTCATACAAGATGTTTGATCAGTTATCCGAGCTTATGATTGGTTTCAAATCAAAGGCACGTGGGAAAGACTGATGAAAATCAAACAGGAGGACAACAGGGCAACTGATTATTTTATTCAATATTATCTGCCACTTGTATGTAATGAACAACCAATTTCAACACATCAAAATTACCGAAAATTAAACACCTTGTTGTCCAATGCCTCACAAATTACTGATACTTCTGGATGAAATATTGTTTATATAAAGATATAAATGCTTAGATGTATTGGTATTGATGTCTGGTTTTAAATTCACATTCAACCTCTTTTCAATTCTTTAGAACTTATATTGAAGACTATCGACAGTCCAGATTTTACGCACAATTATTTGGTAGATTCACTCGTGCATTTAACCCTGGATAGGGCATGCAAACCAAAAGGCGTATTAATTTACATGAACGTTTTAATGCGATACATCATACAACCCAAATAAATGCAAAATACTGAAGATACTGGAGATCTGAAATAAAAACAGAAGATGATGGAAAAACACATCAGGTCCAACAGCATCTGTCCGGAGAGTAACAGAGTTAATGTTGGGAGTTTAATGACTCTTTAGAAGAGTTAATTGATGTTAGATTGGCAGATATACTCAGATGATAAATCAAGCCAACATCTCAGAATTTTAAAAAACTACAAAACCACTACAAAAAGAAACTTGTTAAGAGCATGTCACAATAAGCATGAGAAATGAATTTTTCGAGACCCCCAGTGATTTACTAGGGGTGTTATATATACAGTTATATGTGTATACTTTTTAATCAACATGTTCAGGGATGTTATGACACACCTCTGGAGCCTGGTGAGACTTGAACCCAGGCCTCCTCACTCTAGAGGTAGGGAAATTATCACTACATCACAAGATCCTCATCTCAGCTGCACTTTTTTTTTCTCAGTTACGTTTATGTGAATAAAGGTAATACTTCACAGCTGACTTTGTTTCAACCTTACTGTGCGGTTTAGGCTGTAAGTGACTGCTAACTTAGGAAAGTTTTAATATCAGCGTCAGAAATACATACATTTCACCCCACCTTCCAAAATATAACTCACAATTAGGGCAAAGAAGGTCAGTCATGATTATGAATTTAATAATAAAACACAATCATATTTAGTTTGGCTAAATTGCAAGCAATTTTAGTTTTTCTGTATCAATTAGCATGCATTTTACAAATGACAATGGCTTTTTAATATTACTCAGCTTGTGATCACTAGCACCTGAAACACCAAATGACCATCAATATTCAAACTGCATTTGGGGGAAAAATTGGGTTTACAGAGACATACAGTGCAGAAACAGACCCGTTAGTCCAATCAGTCCATGCCGAACATAATCCCAAACTAAACTAGTCCTATCTGCCTGTGATACCATGGTGTAGAGCAAGATGATCACAGCAGGCCAAGCAACATCAGAGGAGCAGGAAGGCTGACGTTTCGGGCCTAGACCCTTCTTCAGAAATGGGGGAGGGGAAGGGGGTTCTGGAATAAATAGGGAGAGAGGGGGAGGCGGATAGAAGAGAAGATAGAGGAGAAGATAGGTGGGAGGGCCATTCCTCAGACGACATGTCCATCCTGGGCCTCCTGTAGTGCCACAACGATGCCACCCAAAGGTTGCCGGAACATTACCTCATATTCCACTTGGCAACCCTGCAGCCCAATGGTACTAATGTGGACTTCACAAGCTTCAAAATCTGCCCCCCGCTCCCCCAACCACACAACAAAACCAGCCCAGCTTGTCCTCTCCTCCCTAACGTGTCCTTCCTCCCACCTAACCCCTCCTGCCACCTCAAGCCCCACTCCCATCTCCTACCGACTAACCTCGTCCCACCCCCTTCACTTGTCTGTCCTCCCTGGACTGACCTATCCCCTCCCTAACTCCCCACCAACATTCACCTTTATTGGCTCCATCCCCGCCTCTTTGACCTGTCTGCCTCCTCTCCACCTATCTTCTCCTCTATCCATCTTCTATCTGCCTCCCCCTCTCTCCCTATTTATTTCAGAACCCTCTTCCCCTCCCCCATTTCTGAAGAAGGGTCTAGGCCCGAAACATCAGCCTTCCTGCTCCTCTGATGCTGCTTGGCCTGCTGTGTTCATCCAGCTCTACACCTTGTTATCTCAGATTCTCCAGCATCTGCAGTTCCTACTATCTCGGAAAAAATTTTAACCCCATCTGCCTGCTCCTGGCTCATATCCCTCCAACCTTTCCTATTCATGAACTAATCCAAAAATGTTGAAAACTTTGTAATTGTACCCACATCCACCACTTCCTCAGGAAGTTCATTTCACACGCAAAACACCTTCTCTGTATAAAGTTTGCCTCTTGCGTCTTTTTTTTAAAATCTCTCTCCTTTCATCTTAAAATGTGTCCCCTAGCCTTGAAATCCTCCAACCTAGGGAAAAGACAACTACCATTAACTCTAGTTATACCTCTCATTATTTTATAAACTTCGATCAGGTTGTCTCTCAACCTCCTACACTTCAGTGGAAAAAAATCATAGCCTATCCAGCCATTCTTTCTAACTCAAACCTTCCTACCCAACCAACTGTGTATCTGCATGGCCTGCATACTGTAATACAATTAGGTCAATGAATAAGCCTGTGTGGGTGGCATTGTTAGTGAACTGAGGTGCTATCTGTCCCTGAGAAATCGAGGTATGGCAAGTCATTCTGCATGGACAAATATTTCCCCCATGTTCATTTTTAATTGTGAGTTCTTTGAAAATGTTTCAGATTACAGAGGAACTAAACTTTCTTTGAGAAAAGTCTGTTTGTAACTTTAAATGGTGAATGCATATTCCTAAAATCAAAACCTCACCAACTTTTGGACCGGCATTCATCCAGGTGAGTAAGGAAATATTCAATTTTGCTTCTGACTTGCATGTTGTAGGTGATGGACAAACTTTGGGAAGTCAGGAGTTGTTGCAGAATTTCTCAGCTTTGGCCTGCACTTGTAGCCATTATATTTATATGGCGAATCTAATTCAGTATCTGGTCAATGAGAACCTTCAGGATGTTGACACTTGAGCATTTAGTGAAAATAATGCCATTGAATGCTAAGGCGCTATGGTAACATTCTCTCGTGTTGGAGATTGTTATTGACTGCCACTTATGTGCATGAATGTTACTTGACACTTCTAAAGCCAGGACTGGCTGCTGTCTGAACTCAGACAGGGTCTGTTTCTAGTCTTCTTCTGAAAAATCATTAATGGTGTTAAACATTGTACAACCGGCAGCAAATATCCCTGTGTCTGGCCTTATGGTGGAGGAAAAGCCATTGATGAAGCAGCTGAAGATGGTTAGGCTTATGACACTACCCTATGGAAAACCTAAACGGATATCCTGGAGCTGAGATGTCTGATCGTCAACAAACAACTCTCTTCTTGTGTGCCAAATATGACACCAACCAACGTGTTGATCACAGAAACAGATGCTAGGAGGGAGCAAAGGTGGGTGAGTGCCAAGGCAGCACAGTCAGATGCTTTATCTTAGTTTTATGGGACTTGGGTCCCAGTTTTGAGAAGATTATAACCATTCATCTCACATACCCCATTGTCCTCCCCATCAAAATTCCACCTTTATCCCTCCATGACATTTCATTCCCCTGTTATGTGATCTCTTTTGGAGCAAAGTCCCTTTACAAGATCGTCCTACGAATGATACAAGTATATAGGCTATTGCTTGTGCTAATGTGACAACATCTGCAGCATAGCACTTGAAGCACAGCTGCACCCGGAGAGTATTCTTTACTCAGTAGAGTATTTTAGTCAGAAAGATGCAAACTAGAGAACCCCCAGTAAATGGAATCCTTCTCCAATCTTTTCTCTTGCTTTCAGCTGGCAAAAAACAAAATAAAAAAAAACACAAACCTTCCAGCCTCTTTCATTTCTGAAGAACCTTGATATTGGACTCAATGTTAACTTGTTCTCTGCAGCTGATGATCCATTGATTTCTCCAGCACTTTCTATTTTATTGCACAATTTCAGCATCTGCAGAATTTTGCTTTTAATAGAATCTATGTATTTCACTTGTGTTGCAGTTACATAACACAGGGAGATTATAATGGCAGATTTGGCGGGATTTTTTTTTCCAAAAAAAAATAAAAGGAGAAAACAGCTTTACAGATTCAAAGGCAAAGAGGAACAGAAGGAGAGACAGGAGCTCTTCAAAGTACTGTGTGAGCTGGCTAAAAAAAGTCTAAAACCTGGAAAGCCGTTCGAGTGGTTCATAAAAACCAAGGGTCACTTTCCTGGGGTGGTTAAGCCATAAAGCGGGATGCTCTTATTCAATCTGTTGCTGAGGGATTTTCGAAAACTACACCAACAAAACCGTGACCTAAATGGGAGAGAGTTCATAGAGTTACTATGATACATGGAGCAAAGCCGGCTGTTATTGGGTAGAATTCCTGTCAGATTCTCTATGAAGGCAGAACAACATACTTTGGAACTATACAGATAGATATTACCATGTTTTGTGCAGAATGATGTGGACATATTTTTGTTGTAACATGATTCAAAACCAAACTTACCCTTTATTAAAAGTATCATATGCCTGCTAATGCATCACATTCATGAAATTCCGCTGGCTTGTTAGTTACTATAAAGTAAAATTATCAGTAACGTGAATTTTGTTAGTAATTTTTGTCTACAAGGATCAGTAATGGTTGTTAAAATTGGTTATTATTTGAGAACTTTGGTTTTGTAATGGAGAAAAAATTAGATTTTAGTTTTATCCATTCGATGAAAAACTGACTTTTCTTTTTAAAAAAATGCCCAATATGTAAATTTAAGTATTAAGTTGTAAACAGGATTTAGACCAGGAAGCCACCAATGGAAATAATTGCTAAAGTTCTTGCTGTCTTCATTAGATGCCATTTGCTCCCAGTTACAGAGAACTTGAGCAAGTGAAGCAACAAGCTTGATGGTTAACTCTTCAAAGAGGTTTGAGTGTCTGCAAGTGTACTGCAGAGAGAAGAGGGGTGATTCATTTTTTACAATTGGTGAGATCAAATGTTTCAAATTTGTTTTGTTTAGTACAAAATAGATTTTTTTTCAAATTGTGTAATACACTTTTTTATATACAATGGCAATCTCTTGTGAATGTGTTCAGTGGCAAACCTTCATAGCATACAAAAAGACTAACAAAAAAAATCTTATAGTCTGTCAAGTCAGGTTCCACTTTGGGATATGAATGTCCAGCATACCAGCAACTAGGATCCTAACAGTGTCACTCAGTAAATATGGTTATTTCAGTTTCTGGTTCCCCTATAGGCATTATAACAATATCACTGCCTCCTATGTTTATTCAACCCATGCATTCTTGAAGTATGTGAGAAATGATGTGGTGCTTTCATCCAGCAGCCTGTGCATAATAGGCTAATTTATACGACATGGATCGCGAAGTGGTCACTATTAAATAAAATGCTAATAGAACAGTTTTAAATGGACAGTACAGAAAATTACATAGACGACAGCATAATCTACTGAGATACAAGTTGCGGGGCTGGATGAACACAGCAGGCCAAGCAGTATCATAGGAGCAGGAAAGCTTGACGTACTGAGTTTGCGGTTCAAGGTTTGTTTCAGTATGTCTTGTTACAGCTATTTTCATAGCTGTGAGTATCATTATTTTATTGGCTGAGGACTTTATAGTTCAATACAATTTACTTGGTCAAGAAATAAGTTTGAAGGACGTTGGGAATTGTTCAAAGCCAACATAAGGAAAGCCAAGATGACCACATAGGCAGAGATTTTGTGGTGATGCTTGTTGCCGGTGCCAGATATTGAGATGGAATTATTTATACTTTTCTCTGTTACACATTGATTGTAATTCACAGCGAAACATGTTATAGTGTATATCTACTTCCTGGCAGTAACATTTATGCTTTTGTCTTTTGCTTGTAATTTGGATTAACATTTCTGTTTAAACACATCAAGAAACAAAAGTGAGTTAAATTGTTCAAGCATTTCTTTTAAATCATTATCAATTTGCCAAATAGGATTAAAATGTGCTCCATAAGCTGCCTAACTCATGTTTTCCGTGCAGGTCTCTCATCTCCTTTAATATCATAATCCTACTTTCTAACACCTCTAATCCATATAATTCCCTCCCCATCTTTATAAGCATTGAAATGCAAAGTCATTACATTCCATATCAGACAGTATATTGTATTTTAATAATATTAGGAACGTTGACTGTAACTCAGAAATAAGCTGACAATTGACTGGAAGAAAAATGATTTGTTGTTGCCAAAAGGAACATTTATTAAATTCATTCTATTCAGAAAGGTCATTAATTTTAATAAAGAATATTTAGTATCATAAACGTCTATTGGAATGAATGGATAATCGAAAAAATTATAATGACAGATTGCTTGAGCCAGCAACATATAACATTTTCTTGGATTGAGCCCATTTATTCACAATTATCCAATTTGCTGTTGAGTTCACTGCAAGAACGTCTTTGATATTTAATACAGATTGTTTCTTTGACAAAAGTAGAAAATTGCTAGTAAAGTATACATTTTTTATGAAGTTATCCCATTTTTTAAAGAGCCTGTGGATGAAACTTTGTAATTTCTGGAAAAATACTTCAACATTACATGAAAATGTGTCAAAAAATACCAAAGTACCTACCAGAATTTGTATCCAATAAGGAAAAATAAATCAGAAAAAATTGAGTTCTCATCTGTCTCTTAGATCAAAAATCCTTTATCATGCTGGTTCTACTATCTCTGCACACGATCAATCTGTAATTTCCTCCTCCACTACTCCTACTTACTTCAGGCCCAAATCATTTCCATTTTAAAATTTCAGTCTCATCTTCAGTTTTTTTTCTTGAATCCAGCTCCATTCAAATACTCACTACTCTATTCCCTGTCCCAACATGTAAAATGGTATTAATCAGGGGCTTCTTTCCTCATAACATATTCCCCTTCAAAACAGACAAAACAAAAAAAATTCTATCAATCCACTCATCCTCTCTGACTTTAACCCTAGCCCCATTTTGCTCTCTTAGCATTTGAAATGTGTCACCATCTTCTTTTGACAATCCCTATTTATATTCTCTAGAATATCTTCAGCAAAATAGCTCTAATCACAGTAATGAATAATATTTTACATTACCTTATCCCTTGTCAACTTTGACTTACTGATACAACCTCTAGAAGAGTGAATACACATCAAAAGTACTTTATTCACTGCAGAATGACCAGATGATTGGAGGGTGGCAAATGTCATTTCTTTGTTCAAGAAAGGGAATAGGGATAATCCTGGAAATTACAGACCAGTCAGTCTTACTTCTGTCGTGGGCAGATTATCGGAGAGGATTCTGAGAGATAGTCTTTATGATTATTTGGAAAAGCACAGTTTGATTAGAAATAGTCAGCATAGCTTTGTGAGGGGCAGGTCATGCCTCACAAGCCTTTATTGAATTCTTTGACCATGTGACAAAGCACATTGATTAAATTCAGAGCAGTGGATGTCGTGTTTATGGATTTTAGCAAGGCATTTGATAAGGTTCCACATGGTAGGCTCATTCAGAAAGTGAGGAGGCATGGGATTCAGGGAAATTTGGCTGTCTGGATATCAAACTGGCTGTCCAATCGAAGACAGAGGGTGGTAGTAGATGGAAAGTATCTAGACTGGAGCTCAGTGACCAGTGGTGTTCTGTAGAGATCTGTTCTGGGACCTCTGCTCTTTGTGATCTTTATAAATGAATTGGATGAGGAAGTGGAAGGTGGGTTAGTGAGTTTACTGATGACACAAAGGTTGGTGGAATTGTGGACAGCATGGAGGGCTGTTGTAGGTTGCAACCGGACATTGACAGGATGCAGAGCTGGGCAAAGAAGTGGCAGATGGAATTCAACCCAGAAAATGTGTGAAATGATTTATTTTGGAAGGTCGAATCTGAATGCAAAATACAGGGCTAATGGCAGGATTCTTGGCAGTGTGGAGGAACAGAGGGATGTTGGGGTCTACGTCCATAGATCCCTCAAAGTTGCCACCCAAGATGATAAGGTTGTAAAGAAGGCACATGGTGTGTTGGCTTTCATTGGCAGGGGAATTGAGTTTAAGGGCCGTGAGGTTATGCTGCAGATCTATAAAACTCTGGTTAGACCGCATTTTGAATATTATGTTCAATTCTGATCACCTCATTACAGAAAAGATGTGGAAACTTTAGAGAGGGTGCATAGGAGATTTACCAGGATGTTACCTGGACTGGAGGGCAGGTCCTATGAGGAAAGGTTGAGGAAGCGAGGGCTTTTCTCATTGGAGCGAAGAAGGATGAGAAGTGACTTGATAGAGGTGCACAAGATGATGAGAGGCATAGAGTGGATAGTCAGAGACATTTTCCCAGGGCGGAAATGACTGTTACAAGGGGGCATAATTTTAAGGTGATTGGAGGAAGGTATGGGGAAGATGTCAGAGGTAGGCTCTTCACACAGAGAGTGGTGGGTGCGTGGAATGCGCTGCCAGCAGTGGTAGTGGAGTATGATGCTTTAGAGACCTTTACATGATTCTTGGATAGGCTCATGGAGGATAGTAAAATGTAGGGTATGCAGGGTAGATTGATCTTAGTAGGATAATAGGTTGGCACAACATCGTGGGCTGAAGGGCCTGTACTGTGCTGTACTGTTCTATGTTCCAAAATGCTTTGAGACTTCGGATGAAAGGCTACATATCCGTACAAAATCTTTTTTATTCCCAACCCACCTAAAATGGTGCAATTTCCTGCAATATTGCTTCATGATACGTGCCATGCTTATCAATATATTTCCCCAAAAGAGTCTGAGCCAGCTGATTGAAGTTTTGAACTCCACACCCTATTGCCCTCTTCCTTCAACCTTTGGAACATTGCCTGCCTTTGTCTCCATTTCAGCCTTTACTTTTACTCAGTAAACTGTTTTTAGTGCCTACCTCATTTTTCACTTTCTAGTCAACTGCATCCCATGCACTATGCTTTAAATACTCAAATCTGCTCAAACTTCTACCACCTTTATTCTATCGTGTATTCACCACCATCCTTCTGGACTGTTAGATAAAAATTGTTTCAGCTTGCCCCACTCTGCATCTTTTTATTTCAAATGCACCCTGTTAAAAGTTAATTTATTTTTTCAGGGATTTTAATTCAGGAATCCAGAAAATTATGTACAGAAGTCAGCAAATTAGATACTGAACTCCACGTAAAGCAAAGTCAACAGCTGAAATTTTTTTAGTGCAGTAACCTAATAGACGGCATAATATCAGCTACCAATTACATTGTTTGTTACTAACTTAGTTAGAACACAATAACAATCAGGGTATATAATAAGTAACCAGTTAGAGGTAGAAAGGGATGTCACCAGTTTAACATTATTGAAAATCACATTTTCCCCATAATGTATTTACTCTGTGCCCACAAAGATGTAGCAGACTGCTAATGCTCCACCACTTGGCACTCTTGTGGCTTCATGAAAAAAAAAATCAACTCCTTTTACATCAAATGCATTTTCAAGAAAACCAGTTAACTTTCTTTTCAAAATTGAAATTCATATGCTGCTTTCGATACTTCCGTAAGTAGTATGTTTGAACAATGAAACTGATCAGGCTGACTTAGAATTGACCAGCCCCAATATCTTGGACTTTAATGTAGGCTGGCATTTCATCTCTGCTTGGTACTCTCATCTCTCCGTCCAGTTGATATTGGATACTTGTGATGAATTGTGAGCTCTGAACTACATTGAAACATTCCATGATAAATCAGAATAATAAGCTCAGAACTAGAATTGCTAATGCACTGTTAGTCGAATGTGTGGGTTACCTGAATAAAATAAAATCCATTTCAAAAGAAGTTATTTCTTTCAAGCATTTTTTTTAAAAGTGAAAACAGTTTACACATTCAAAGATCACATAGTCACCATAGTCCCATAAGGCTGCTCTTTTATTAGAAAGACGATTGGTGGTGAGTTTAACCTCAGCACCACCACACAGACCAAGGGCAAGGTTGAGAAGGTACAATGTTTGTGGTAACCTCAGCTGTTGGGGGAAATTAACTAGAGTTGTTTTCATTCTGATTCATTAACCAGTCATTCAACTAACTGAGCAAATGATAGCCACATATCATTCTTCAGTAAATGGCTTTGGCATTGCATTACCCCATATTTATTCCAAGGGAAGTTCCAACTGTCATGTTATGAAACCCACAATTACAAGTTGTAACACACCTGTAACATGCTTGTTACACATAGTGTTCTTCAGACAGCTAATCCCATTGCATCGAGATCTACGTTTAGTGCCGTACACTGCTACATGCACACTCCTGATTTTGCTGTCTTCATCAGCCCAACTTCATTAATTCTAAGTTGGTCCCATCCCAGTTCGTTCTTCATCCCATTTGACATTTTGAACAAGAAACCTTTTTCTCTTCATTAACAAGTGTTAAGAAATTCAAGTTCCCAAACCGCAGGAACACCAACATCTGTCTGAATTCTTCCTCCATTCTTCTTTTCTCTGACTCCATCCATCCTTTTAATCTCACATATTGCTGTATACTCACCATGACCTCTGTTCAATATGAGAGAAGGGAAGATCAATCTGTTTCAGCAAAGGTTTTAGCTCTATGAATTTTAGGCACAACATGACATTAAACATATTGTCCCATTACTTTCACTTCCATTACCCACGTCTTCGCAAAGAGGTCCTCTCCCTGCTGTATGGATCCTTTCACTCATCTCCAGTACTCCTTCACTTGGACCTTGTTTCCTGCCTTTTTACCTGCACTTGATCTGTTCTTTGAGAAATGTCAATGAGATGTGGGTCATCTTAATTCCTCTGCTCCCCTCACCACTTGGCTCTGTCTCCCTATGAATTTGTTGCACTCTTCTCTTTGGTTTAATGCTGGGCTTTATCAAACTTACAGATAAGAGGATGCTGTTGTCATTTGACAAGCTGACCTCTGTCTTCCAGAGGCAGAGCACCAACTCTCAGACACATCTGATCCTCCCTGCCATTATAATCCACTGCTGAACATCAAACTCTTAATTCCAGGACTGTCACTGACTTTGTCTCCTCTGGGGTCTTCACTCCACAACTTTCAGCTTCGTTGTGTCCCTCACCTGCACAGCCTGCTTCTACTCCCTTCTCAAAACCCACAAATGACACTGCCCTGACAGCCCCATTGTTAAAGTCTGTTTATGACTGACTAAACCCATTTCTGCCTATCTTGGTTCTATTTACTCCTGCCTTGTTCAGTCTTTTCCCACCTACGTTTGAGATTCTTCTAGTGTTTTACATCTATTCCACAACGTACAGTTTCATGGCCCTAGCCACCTCTTCTTCATCATTGATGTGCATTCCCCATCAGGATGTTCTGAAGGCTCTCTGCTTCTTCCTTGGAAAGAAAAAGAGACTTACTCAATCCCCATCCAGCACCATGCTCCTACATTTGGCTTAGCTTATTCTAATAATTTCTTCTTTCCTTCCTCTCATTTTCTTCAAGTATAAAAATTGTGGCTATGAGTACACACTTGAGTTGAAGTTATGCTTGTCTCTTTGTGGGAGATGTGGAAGATTCCTTGTCCTACTTGGGGCTCCTTTTACATCACTTTCTTAGAGACATCATTGACATCATTAGTGCCACTTCCTATTCTCTTCCAGAACTGGAAAAATCCATCAGTTTTGTTTCCAATTTCCAATCATTCCTCACTTTCAATAGGTCCACTTTTGTATCTTTCCTTCCTTGACTTCATTGTTTCCATTTCTGGGAATAGGGCATCCCTGCTGAAGTTTTGAAGAAGGGTTGTTATGAGTTTCTGAAATATTCACACATTTGCTGTGCTTTTCTTTTGTAAGAAAAATGGAAGATTTCTGATTAAATGCTCAGCTTTCAATCAATTTTGAAAGGCTTATGTCAGAAAGGGCCATTGGCAGAAGCTGTACACATGATGAAAGATATAAGCTGCCATGCACCAACCCAAACTACTGTACATAAGCTACAATAAAGACAATCTGGGATCCTGACAAATGTTTATACTTGAAATAATCTTGTATTTTCTTCTAGAGCGGAATTCCACAATGTACATAACAAGAAAAAGAGTTGTGAACATGTTTCCCAGTGTCAAATTTGTGGAAAACAAATTTATTTTTTACACTGTTTACAAACATTCATGTAACATCTCAATAAGGAACTGGAGACTTCTGTTACAACAAAACTTGACACAGAAGCAAGTACCAATATAAAACTGGTTTGAATTCATATGAAAAGAATGTCCAGACTGAAATAACTCCACAAAGGCCAGTATCCCATCATCAAGTCACCCTTTATTTACATATACATCACACAAAACACTGACTCAGCTAGATCAGTGCTGGCCCCTAGAGTGAACAGAGCCTCCGACACTCCTGTTTATACTTGTCAGCCAGGACTCCTTGATTGGAACTGTTAACCTGGACCAATCAGGGAACTCATATTCCGTGAGATCCACCTGGTTTGTTCCAATCACACCTACAGACAAGGAAACTAATGATCAAACCTCCAAATGTTGTACTTTCAGCATTATAAAGTTCACCAATGTCATGCGCAGGATCCAAATTAAGTCTTTGAGGGATATATCTGCTTAGCTCACAGAGGTGAACAAACAGTTGAAAGAGAAAGAACAAAAGCAGGAGGAGCCACAAGTTCCGTATCAATATAATGAAAAGCTTCCCAGTTTACTGGATCATCTGGAGTCACGCACAAGTGAACAAAATCAGGTTGAATTGGAGTAGCTACAGAAAGATTGACCTGAGATTAAAACAATGCTGGAGAAAATGGTAGACCAATAGAAGTTAGGTGGATATTCACAGCAGACTCAACAAGAAGCTGTAAATTACTTGTGAGTCAATCCTTTCAGAAATAAATGCTAGCAATGATGCTTAAGTGAAAGTATTAAGCATGACATCGAGGACACGAAACAGCCTTTGAAGCAACAAGTTAAAGATGCTCAAGTTCTAATGAAAACAAAGGAGGAAAAGTTGGAGAGGCTGGACAGCCATTACAGCAGTTAATGAGTGGAAAAATATACTTGGCCAAATGTAGCTAAAATTAGGATAGAATGAGAAGATAGTGTAAAATCAATAGCTCTCAAATAAGCTGAAAGGTCTTTAAAGAACAAAACAAAATGTCAAAAGGAATTGGTCAAGAGGAATTGTACCACTAAAAACAGCTTGAGTAACAGATTCAGACAGTTAAATGAAACAATACTTTCCTGTCGTGCATCAGGATAAATATTCTTAAACAAAAAAAAACTGCTGCCCTTGAAAGAAAACCATAAAACCACTTCCAGATGAAATCACTCTCACAAGAACACACGACCAAATCACTTATATTCTATAGAGACTCATACACCTACCTGTTATTGTAAATAGTTATAATTACTCCATAAGGATGGAGATGTTGTCTGTGTAGCTCACCTTTTAGAGAGTACACCATGAGCTGTACGTGACTCTTTGCATGGCTTGCAAACTCATCACATACAAATCAGTTGATTGTTATGTCTGTTTGTGTCTTATAATACATTTTACTGTTGTAAATAAACTAATCAATGGATTCAATCAATCCCTGATGGTTGATTGATTATTACCCCATTACTATTATATTGCAGATGACTGTTGGCTGTCTGGCAGTACTTAAAGCCCGTGTATCTTCCTTCATGTGGGTAGAGGTCATTACTTAAGGAACTGATTACATTTTGAATGTTATGTTTGGTGTGGCATCCTTCTAACTTTTTAGACTGGTGAATAGGACTATTGCCTATATAAAATCTAGCTCCTAATCTTTCTGGTCAGTACTTAACATCAGAGTTGGAAGGCTGCACCTTTACAATTGATTTGATCCTGACCAAAGCATTTTATCAAACTGTCTACTTCCACTTCCTATAATATTATCGACATCTACCCCTGCCCAGAGTCATGGTAACCCTTAACCTTTTCTTCCCTACAAAAGCAACTCTTCCAATGTTCTTCGAGATGGCTCCCACTCCTTAGGTTCTTCCATAAATCATCTGATCATGTACTTTCCAGTATCATTTCCCTTCATCCCTTTTGGCCTTTTAACTTACTGTTCACCCTTGTTCCAGCATAAGCTTGCACCTCATATTCATACCCATTCATAGTTACTCTACATTCACAAAGTATTGTGTTAAAATATGTTGTAAATCCAGGTTATTAGTATTGTAAAGAAAAAAAAATGAACTTACCGGTAACCTAAGAGCGTTGAAATCTTGACTTGGATGGTTATTCCTTTAACATAAATACTGAGACTTTAATGGGTTTAAAAAAATAGCTATGAATGGAATGAACATTTGTGTATTGATTATGACAAGAACAACTTGCAATCTAGTGGGTTTCTGATATTGAGAAATAGCAGGCTCACTTACACCACTGATTTCTATGTGGGTTTTCCTGATCTTCAACTTAAATGGAAGGATAGAATAAATAACTAGCTGTTGATGATAAATGCCAGATTCCTTTCAAAGAAAAGCTCAAGAAAGGTGAGCAAAAAATATTGCTTGCCCAATATCTCAACATCATTATGGATTACTTGAAAGTATCATTGCAGGTAGGTAAAGCCAGGAAGGGAAAGAAATCTCTTTTTTGTATCTATTTGAGTCCAAGAAAAAAGAAATATTAATAAATTCATACAAGGGCTAGGCTGTAAGTTGAGTGTTGCACATGGCTTGGCTATATTACTGCAGAAATATTAAACTCCCTGATTAAACCGCAAAGTGAAACCTGGGGATGAAGAAATGGGAATAATTTTGATCTAAGGCAATGAATGGGAAATAGCTGGCTAAGAGTCAGCTACATTTAATGGAAGTCAACGTCATTTGTCTGTGCGTTGGTATAAATCCCTAAGACTGGTGTGCAGCTCAGGAAAGTGAGCTTATATACAATAGTGGTTAAAATCCTCAGACAACATAAATCACATTACATTAATACAACTTAACTCTACATCCAAATCCTTGCATAACTATCAGCACTGCAATCCGTTGTGCAGCCCTGCAGATTTGTACTGGATAAAAGCTACCCAAGGGCAGCTGCAGGAAGAAGCAGGCAAGTTTGATTGTCTAATGTTATATCTCAACAACACAACAATCTGCTCACGAGCCCTGAAATGGGTTTTTCAAGCATCCGGCCAAAAGGTAATTGTAAATTAAAGACAAAAGTGACACAGAGAGAAATCAGTGTAGCATCAAGTTGGTAACAAAGTGGATGTGTTTTTCTAGCATGTATGTACTTCACCCATGTCATCATAAAATATCCCCAACCTTAATAAAGGCTTTTTTTCAGATAATTTATGATCAGTTTTCAGACCAGTTTTCATTTTTGATGTTTTACCAATCAATATAATTCTTGCACTTAAATTTGACTAAATGTCTGCAGCACATCATGAAATAAATTTCAATTTAAAGAATGAAAGCATGGTGTACACTACTTTAAAGATAAAATCAATTTTCTTAATCAGTAAACAAATTTAATTGGCTATTCTTCCCCCCAAAAATGGAAAAAGAATGCCCAGTAGCAGGTTTATTTTGAACGGTTTTGCACAGCTTTAAATCACACTGTCATGTGACTTATTATATAATTCCCATTAAGACGATATTTTGCACCATGCATTTAAAATGATTGGCAATAAGATGACATGATGAGGCACAACATGAGAATAATGTTCAGAAGAAAAGGATGAAATAGCACAATGAAACATAGCATTTGGCAGCCTCATTGTGCAGTAGAAAAATCTAAATTCTGCAGTACTTCAAAATAATTACACTACTTTACAAAGCAGTGCATTTGAAATAGTGGCAATCTTATGAACATTAACTAAAACAGCAGTATGTTTATATGATGTCTGGTATGATCATTACAAATGCTTGTATTATTTTACTCAGCAGGTAACTGTGCAGAGAGAAACAATTAACACATCAGGCCAATGACCATACTCCAGAGCATTTTTCAACTCTTGGGCTCCTACAGCTTGATATAATCTGTACTTGTTACACCATGATATTACTATTACAAGGCAATGATACTAAACAGTTGGATTATGCATGCCACTATGGACAAAAAGGGATGTGTTAGTGTTACATATTGTCAAGGGACTACAGACTGTGAGGAAACAAATTTATTAGGCCACCTTTCTTATTTAGTGTGGAAGTTGTGGAAAATATCTCTTTCTTTTATATGTTAAGAGGATGTATCCGATCATTCCAGAGTCCCCTCACATTTCTACCATTTTAAATGTCTAAAAAGCCTTACGGATACACATGGCAATTGAAATTTGACATGCATCTGTTTCGCAATCGAAAGGAGCACCAGACATTGACACAGAAAATTGGCTTTTTCTGGCAGAGTTATGTTTTTATGTGGAACAAAGGAGCTATTGAAACCACATTTATTTCTAGCTGGAGATGGCATCCATTTGCCTCTCGTCTAACAGCTGGGTGTATATCGCTCTCTCTCGTTGTCTTTTTGTCTTATGGTCTTATGGTTGCTTACAGATTAGAGATATACTGCTGGTTCAACTTCACCATGGGTCCAATGCTCATGCTTCAGGATGCTAGTAACTTTATTCCTAGAATTTGAGATAAATTCGGCATCCATGCCAGAATGCTGAAATTTTTAGAAAATAAACCTCAGAAACTAAATTAGAAATTCTTCATTACTGTGCTGTTTCATTCTGAATGTGTCAACAGATAGGAAAAATGTGTATCAAAATGAAGTCAAATAATGATGTCACTTCTACAAAAAATAGAATTCAGCAACTTCACAAAATGTAACTTAGGAATTCAAGCTTAGCATGTAAAGAACGATTGCTCAAAAATCCAAACAACTTTAAAACCATACAACAGAACATCCTTATCCTTTTCTTCTGGCTGTTGCAGAAGTTCTGGTTATTAGCATCCCATGGTTGATGTGTCCGATTTAATGGGCATTATTTCCACCCTATGAGCTTTCTGATAAATTCAGGCAGACAGATGGAATGACTTCACTTTTCTTCTTCAGTGTCTTTCCTCTCATTAAACCTGCAAGATTTTCCTTGCACTTTCCTTGAATGTGAACACTACTGCTTTAGCAATGATAATGTACAAAATGTTCTGAGGAAGGGTCACCGGACCCAAAACGTTAACTCTGTTTTCTCCTCCACAGATGCTGCCAGACCTGCTGAGCCTTTCCAGCAGCTTTGTTTTTATTCCTGATTTACAGCATCCACAGTTCTTTTAGTTTTTATATAAAATGTATCTTCTGTTTGACAAAATGTGATTAACTCACATCAAATAAAAGAAAACAGCCAATTTCATTTTTATTTTTGTTTTCTAAGTCACAAATTTTCATACTCAATTATAACCCTGTTCTGTCAAAGTTGGCTTCAGATCGTTTTCGTCATATCAGTCACCCATCAATACTAGCGCCACATAAACAACAGTTGCTTGTTTTGTCCATGGGCACAGCCCAGATAAGTTCTGCCTTTATGAAAGGTCCACACTTATGCTTTCTAGTAGAGGGATCCAGTGTCTGATCAAGTTTAGGAACATAAGTTAATGTCTCTGTTACCAATGGAGAAGAGCTGAAGACAGTTGTACACTTTCCAAGTGAAATTATCCAACTTGGCACAACTCAAAATCTACACTTGTTTTTTTCTGGTCTCAGTGGTTCAGCAACTCACTAAAACTTGTGCTACTGTGAATTGAGCAACAAGATTAACTTGTTAGCGTGTATTTTCACATCAAAGATTTCCAATTATGCAATCTATCGTTCATGTAGTCCCATTAATATTTTTGCTAGGCGATCAGCAGAACTTTCCCAGAGAAACAGTCTCAGTGAATTAAATGTTCATTTCTTGAGCTTTTCACTGAATTTCCAAACTTATGCTGGAAGATTAATACAACCCAGATGAAAATCAAGGAGCAGTATATTGTTGATTTATGTAAAAGAATGACAAAGAAGATGGAAGAAGTATGAAAATGAATTTGCATGCACTATTATTTAGCAGGGAAGTTAAATATTGCTAAAAGATCACAAGCAATCAAAGTTTTATGTCTTGCACTCGTCAGGACTGTGACACAAGCAAACTTGATAAATAGATTTGTCGAGATATACAGCATAAGGAGAGGATGCTGAGTTACTGCGCTATCATTTTCATGGAGATAGAACAAGAACAATAACCCGACAGCATGATTACTTGCCAAACAGAATAAGCATAAACGATAGAGACAAGCGACTCCTTGAACAAATCAGATCTAAGCTCTGTAGTCCTGTCAAATCTAGTCATAACATGTGGCGGATACTTAAATAAATCATTGGAGGAGGAGGTTCCAAAAACATTCCCTCCTCCATGTTGGAGGAATACAGCACATTGCTAAAGATAAGGCTGAAACATTTGTGACAACCTTCACCCATAAGTGTTGAGCCGATGACCCATCTTGGCCTCATCCAGCAGTCCCCAGCATCGCAGAGGACAGCCTTAAACCAATTTGATTCACTTCTCATGAGTGGGAGGCACTGTATACTGTAAAAACTTTGGGCCTTGACAACATTCCGGTGTTAGCATTGAAGATGGGCTCCAGAACTCGTTGCACCTTTTGATCCAGGATAGCTACAAAACTGGCATCTACCCTACAATATGGAAAATTGCCTAGATATGCCTTGTACACAAAAAGCAGGACATATTCATTCTGGTCAATTACCGCCCCATCAGTCTACTTTCAATCATCAGTAAAGTGATGGGAGATGCCATCAGCAGTGCTATCAACCAGCACCTGCTCAGCAATAACCTGCTCAGTGCTGCCCAGTTTGGGTTCCGCCAGGCACACGCAGCCCTGACCTCATTACAATCTTGGTACAAACATGGACAAAAACAAACTGACTTCCAGAAATGAGATGGGAACAACTGTCCAAGGCATTCAGCCTGCCTTTGACCAGGTGCAACATCAAGGAGATCTAACAGAACTAGAGTTGATGCGAATGAGGGGCAAGTTTTTAGAACATAGACCATAGAACATAGAACATTACAGCGCAGTACAGGCCCTTCGGCCCTCGATGTTGCGCCGACCTGTGCAACCAATCTGAAGCCCATCTAACCTACACTATTCCATTATCATCCATATGTTTATCCAATGACCATTTAAATGCCCTTAAAGTTGGCGAGTCTACTACTGTTGCAAGCAAGGCATTCCACGCCCTTACTACTCTCTGAGTAAAGAATCTACCTCTGACATCTGTCCTATATCTATCACCCCTCAACTTAAAGCTATGTCCCCTCGTGCTAGCCATCACCATCTGAGCAAAAAGGCTTTCACTGTCCACCTTATCCAATCCTCTGATCATCTTGTATGTCTTTATTAAGTCACCTCCTAACCTTCTTCTCTCTAACGAAAACAGCGTCAAGTCAATCAGGCTTTCCTCATAAGACCTTCCCTCCATACCAGGCAACATCCTGGTAAATCTCCTCTGCACCCTCTCCAATGCTTCCAAATCCTTCCTATAATGCAGCGACCAGAACTGTATGCAATACTCCAAGTGCGGCCACACGAGAGTTTTGTACAGCTGCAACCTGCCTCACAAACATCCTGTACACCCTCAACATGATGTCCCAACTCTTATGTTCAAAGGCCTGAGCAACATAACCCTGTCTTGGAAATATATTGCTGTTCCTTTGGTGTTGTTGAAGTCCAGTGGACTGAGGTGATTTATGTGGAACAAGGGATGTTGGCTGGAGTCATGCCTGGTGTACATGAAGATGGTTGTGGTGGTTGGATGTCAGTCATCTCAGCTCCAAGGCATTTGTACAGGAGATTCTCAAGGTAGTGTCCTTGGCTCAACCATTTTCAATCACTTCATCAATGACCTTCCCACCATTGTAAGGTCACATGTGGTATGTTCACCAATGACTACACAATGCTCAGCACCATTTGCAACTCCCCAATTACGGAAGCAGATGCAAGATGTCTCCATCAATGTCTAAGTTTGGGCTGACAAGCAGCAATTAACATCCATACCACATAGGTGCCAAGAAATGGCCATCTCCAAGATGAGAGAATCTAATCAACGCCCATTGATGTTCAGAGATATGACTATTATTGAATCCCTCAGGGCTACCATTGACTTAAAAAACAGTGAACTAGTTGTTTCTGGTCCAAGATGTCAGCAGAGTCTCCAGCCGGAGCTTGTCCACTCCATGCATTCTTCTTCATCTTTTCTTCTTTTTCCTCTTACATTTTGTTTTTTCCTTCTTTCCCGGCTTTTGGCAGTGATTCCTGCTTTCCGGCAATGGCTCCTAGCCTCTGATGACTGGTGACCTCCAGGCCTGGCACAGCTGCCTCCTGGCATGGCAATCTCTCAGCCTGGCACTTTGGCCCACCCCATAGCGGCCTCCTGGCTTGGCATGGCCACCTCCTGGCCTTGTGCAGCAGCCTCCCATAGCGGCCTACTGGAGTGGGGTGGCAATTTCTCAGCCTGCGACAGCGGCCTCCCGTAGTGGCCTTTTGGCTAGGTAACTTACCAGACTGATGTCGTGGCCTCTGGTAGCAGCTTCTCGGTGTAATGAACATCTCAAGGTGGCCTTCCGGCGTGGTATCCTTTCAGCCTGGTGAGACAGTCTGAAGCAATCTCCCAGCCTCATGATCTTCAAGGTGAACTGCAGTGTAATTTGGAGCCATGGCTCAGTGTGGAACGGAAGCTATATGCCAGAGTAGTCTGATTTGGAAGACAATTTTTCTGAACTTTTATTTCTGCAATGCTGGACATTCTACTTCCCTATTTTCTAAGATCTGTCACTAAAGAAGCTCTACCTAGGTACCTAAATGGCAACATATCAACATTTCATAATACTCATTGAGTATATGTGAAAATAAAGGTTAATTCATTATTAAAAACTACTTGTGTGGCTATAAGAATGGGTCAGAGACTAGGAATCCTGCAGTAAGTAACACACTACTGCCCCCCCCCCACCCCCCTCCACCTCCGTCCCTCACCTGTCTGTTATCTACGAGGCACAAGTCTGGAATTTGATGGAACACTTCCCACTTCTCTGGATGACTGCAACTCAAACAATATCAAAGAAGCTTAATGCTATCCAAAACATTATAACCTGCTTGATTGGCACCGCATCCACAAACAATCATTCACTCCACATCAATGCTTAGTAGTAAGTGAATGCACCAACTATATGATGCGCTGCAAAAAATCATCAAATTGCCTTAGACAGCACCTTCCAAACTCATGACCACTGTCCTTTTGAAGGACAAGGGCAGGTGATACATGAGAACACACAACCTGCAGGTTTCCCTCCAAGGCACATACAGCACAAAAACAGACCCTTCGACCAATCCATGCTGACCATGTTCCCAAACTAAGCTAGTCCAACTTGCCTGCATTTGGCCCATATGCTTCCTACTATTTCTTATTTATGTACTTATCCAAATATCTTTTAAATATTATAACTGTACCTTCATCCATCACTTCCTCTGGAAGTTCATTTTATATAAAAACCACTTTGGGTGAAAAACATGTTGTCCCTCTTGTCTTTTTTAAATCTTTCTCCTCTCACTTTAAAAATACCCTCCTGGACTTGAAAGCCCCCAACCTAGCTAAAAACAAAACACTTGCTTGTCATCTGTCTACACCCCTCATGATTTTATAAACCTCTTTCAGGTCACCCCTCAACCTCCTATGCTCTCGAGAAAAAAATCCCATCCTACATAACTGAAATCCTCCACTCCTGGCAACATCTTGGTGAATCCTTCCTGAACCCTCTCCAGCTGAATAATATCCTTCCTATAACAGGGCAACAGAATTAGACACAGTATTCCAGAAGAGGCCTCACAAACATCCTGTACACCCTCAGCATGATGTCCCAACTCTTACGTTCAAAGGCCTGAGTAACATAATCCTGTCTTGGAAATATATTGCTGTTCCTTTGGTGCAGTTGAAGTCCAGTGGACTGAGGTGATTTATGTGGAACAAGAGATGGCTTTAAATGCTGGCCTAGCCAATAATGCCCACATCCCATGAGTGAATAAAGTAACTCACAGTAAGCAAAATGCTAGTCCATGTTGATCAATTAACTATTGCCGGTAAGAGTGAGGCAGTCTACTCCAAGCATCCATAGTCTCCCTGGGATGGGTTGTGTCATTGGTGGTTCTCTAGCTTGTTTAACCCGTTATCCATTACAAGCCAAACACAGAGTGGTGTGAACCTTAATCTTATTACCTATTCTCATATTTTGCCAGTAGGGTAAATCTATTAGTTTCCTCAGAAAGACTCAATTTCATGATGTACCTTTGCATTTCTATTCTCGTACCTTTAGGGATAGATCTCTATTTCCTCAATGAGATGCTATCTTAGACTGTCACTTTATCTTTGGGTACCCAATGTTCACTTTTTGCAATTGATATTTCCTTGATATTATCAGATCATCCATTCATCATTTCTACGTGCAGCACTTCAAGAGTTGCATCTTGTTGTGTAATTTGTTAGATTTGAACAAAGTGCTTACCTTTCAGATTAAATGCATCTCCGATACTGATGAATTGCAATGCATGCTGAGATTTTGCTTCTCATTAAATCATGAAGATCTCACATTTTATTGTAGAATCCTTAACATGCTTCACACGGAGTGCTGCTCTAGACAGCGTCGCAGCATATATCTATTTCCTTTGATCATACTTCACTCCTAGATTATATCTCTATGATATGTATGATATCTGTTACAGCTGCTTTGGAGCAGATAGAAACATGTTGAGGAAAACACTTTGAATTATCTTGTGATCTGACTTCATTGTCACTCTCTGAATTAGATTCTGACTAGGTGGAGGTACACATTGTTAACATAAGCACAATGTCATTCAGTTGTCATTAACAACATGAATGAAAAGGTAATTGGATGTCCTTGCTGCAGAAGGGTTGCTCCTGTCTGAAAGACATCGTACTGCAAGGTGATTTGTTCATTAATATTGTAGGGCCTCAACACCTAGCATTATCATCAGTAGCAGTTTAATTCTAGTGAAAAATACTTCCTGTTCAGAACCTTATTACTATTTCACATCCTCAGCAGTGACTCTAAAAGCATGTTTACATCTGATGACAAAATGGCAAGAAATTTGCTATACAGGTAGTTCTGTATAATGCATGTTTCGTTAACACAAATTGACTATAACACAATTGATGAATAATGGATGCTGTTTGGATAATGCAAATTTTCTACTGTAACGTATAGCAACTTTCTATAGCAATTTCCTTAAAAAGCCATTTTCAATGATGATTTTCTATAGTGAGAGGTCAGACAAGAGTGCAACTCTCACATTACATGAGAACGACCTGTATAGTTTATCAATCGAACAAATATTGTAGCGTTTTTCAAACTGTTGGTCATTGTGTCTCTACTACAGTTCTCACCTTATCCAGGCGGCCATTTTTGAAGTCATGTTTGGCATCTATTATCTTAGATTGCATCTTCATATTATTCTGGTCACCTTCATCTGGTGAGCTCTGTCTTGTAGTCACTCTAGTTTCCATATCCAATTCCATAAATTAACAAAGCATCCACAATAACTTCGACTTTGTAGATTACTGTTTCATGCTATTATGTTGATACCATTTATTGAGTAGTTGCAAACCAAATAGTATGTAAAAATATCAGTATCTCTAAAATGATATCCAGATTGTCGTTAGAAAACCTTCTATTTCCTTTAAGTTCACTTGCCTGTACTGTCTTTTGTTTTGAGTGTAGTAAAGATCTTTGCCTTGGCAAATTGTGACAAAACCTCTTGAACGATTGATATGGGATGGTGAGATCTCTTTCAAAGCTGCAGCAAGTTTATTGCCTGTGCTACCATGTTGTCAGTCCTATCAGTATGCGTCATCACTGTCTTGGTAACTTCCTTCTTTTCCAGCGCTTCTATCTTGTCTTTAAGCTGAACCTGGGAGGGGCTGGAACTTTTCTTGGCAGATGCTGTGTTGGTCTCACACTCTTGTTTACTTTGTCATCCTGCTGAATACCATTTCATTGACCACCCATCTGAAAAATAATTTTTTGTTAACTTTGGGATATGATTGGCAATCAATGGGTTACTTACTTGTACAATGTCTCTGAGTTCTTCTGGCACTTTTCAGGTCACCAGTCTAAGCTTTAGACTTGCATCAACAGAAATGATTGGATTTGCTAAAAGTCCTCTCTCTGGAACTCTAAATCTTTATGATTCCCATTGTATTGGGCTCTCAGTTGCCTTTGGCCTCTTGGGATGAGGATCATTCCATCAGAAAGCTTCAACTGTACTTCTGGGGTCTTCATTTTCAGGTGACCATCTTGAACCACTTTATACATGTCTGCAAAGCTCATAGTTGTTGCAAGCAGCAGTATTGTCAGTCTGACTCTTCACATTTACTTAATGCTCTCCTTCTGCATTTATAATTCTAACAGTTACAAACAATTTATCACTTTTAGACCTAACAATGCCTAATTATTGAATGGCAAATAACTTCTCTTCACCAACTATCTTTACGGACATATTTTGTCTTTCTATGGCTAAATCCTTGTGTACAAAGTTATTTCAGCTTCTTGAAGTAAGAACACTGTTTATCCTGTTCTGCATATGCTTAATTTTGTGTAAGATCCTCCACAATATTTATATCCTGTCATCTGGTCTTTATCTTTCTGCTGTCTTTTCTGTAAACAGTATGTTTCTTCTCTCTCAAAAGTCATGCTGTCATTGAGGATCTCTTATGTCCAAGTCCATGTATCCAATAAGATCATCTTTTAAGTTGTCAGAACTGAAGATATTCAGCTGGATGTATCAATGCCGTCATATACTAATCAATATCCTTTTGCCCCTACTGAGTGTTGATGTTAAACACACACAGTTCATAATTAATGTTAATATGAGGTTGTAAATATCTCCACAAAACATTCAAATTCTCTGTAGCCTGGCTGTTCTCCTTTAGTGACATCTAGGCTGTAAAACAATTTATAGCCCTCTTTCCCCAGCACTTACAATAAGGAGCTATTACTCAGTGTAAAAAAAAAGTACGTTGGCATCTATTTTATGGTTTGCCACTGAGAATGGAAGAAATTCCAAATATTTCCATTCATTGCAATGAGTAGAAAATGCACTGTATATTTTGACTGCAATTCAAAGTTGTAGACTGCATTTAAAAAAAAACTGTGGCTGGCTTTCTTAGAACTGTGAATATCCAGACGTTTTCAGCTGCAAAATTTCTGACATAAGGCTTCTGAGTTTAAAGGCCACCACAGACTCCACACAACTGAACTTACATAAAGGATACATGACTGTGGCAGGTCAGCCAGTATATTAAATACAGTTGCAGTTCTCCAAACAACCTACATTTACCCCTCTTCTCCTGATAAATCTGCCCCCTGTCACTCCATACACATTGGCTGCGGCTAGCGACATAAGTGTCCAAAAAAGTCAATTCATAAATTTCAAAAGCTGCTTGTGGATGTATAACAAGCATTTGTGCATCCACATTTCTTTTAGGTAAGGTGTAAGATCGGTCAGCAAACTTGATCTGAAGATGGGTAGGACAATAATACGTAGCCTCTGTACTGGGAGCACTCAGAATCTCCCTTTGGATGATGTTTGTGAAGGATTTACCTTCTGTTTAAATCCACTCAAACCATTAACCTTCATAACTTATAATCTCCTGCAGCCCTTCACTATCCTATCGTCATACTGTTTGACTTTGATATCATGTGCACCATGTACTTTCTAAAAACCTTGCTGACTGTACCTGAGGGGAGATGACCGGTGACACAGTTCCTCCAATGGGTCCATGGTACCTGCCAAGGAGAAGTCATGCACCCATTCCTGACATCAACCTACACAACTGAAGCTGACAGGCTTCTTGCATGACATGGGCCTCCTCCAACCATTAATTGGTTACTTTTGGACCTTAATAAGACCAAGGGTAAAGGGCAGCCATTCATGATTCCAGGATGACTGCTGTTCCCTTGTCTACCTCCATTTGATGTTTTTTTTTAACTCTTCTTTAGAACAAAAACTTCTTATTTTCCAAGATAGTAGGAACTGCAGATGCTGGAGAATCTGAGAAAACAAGGTGTAGAGCTGGATGAACACAGCAGGCCAAGCA
>JAHRHZ010000076.1:2141178-2160639 GCA_024137785.1 Ginglymostoma cirratum
TGCTTGGCCTGCTGTGTTCATCCAGCTCTACGCCTTGTTATCTGTGGCATCCCATAAATCTTTCGTTTGACACATAGAAATTTAGTTACTAATGTGACACATGCTACACAGGAAATGCTAAATATTGAATACTATATAAATGCAGTTCTAAAAAGGATCCCGACATCCAACAATACGGGATGTTGTGTGTCACATCGTCCTGTAATGAGTTCTCATTTGCATGCCGTGAATAAATATTTACACAAAACATCTTTTTATGAAGTCCTTTCTGCAAAATAAAGTCTCAAAAAGAGATGAGCAAAAACATCAACCCCACTTCATGTTTGTTTAAAAGTAGCTTTCCCTTGTCAACTTTTATTTTTGAGGTGGATCTGAGCTCAGCAGTTTTCTCCTTTTTGAACTTCATAGCTCTACGGAGTTGGGGGAGTAGGAGAATGTCCGCCCATATGGGACTCAGAACTATCCAGGATGAGTCAGTGGCAAAGGAGGAGGAGTGTGGTGTGGTGTCACTGCATGGAAGAGGGATCCAAGAGAGGCCAGAGGATGGGCTTGGGTGTATGGAAGTGTGAACTAAAATAGATCTGATTGTGGTGATAGGTTTTGCTGGAGGCAGTTAAGCAAGGTAGGAAAGTGAGGAACCTAAGTGTTGGTATCTGTGCAATTCATAAGTGGTTCCATCCCCAGGTAATTGCTGGCAGACACCTTACAAAACTTTTAGTTCACGTCATTTCAATTATCCTCACTAAGAGTGGCATCAGGCAAAGTTCTTAACAAAGCATAGAAGGAGGTCCAGCTGGCCAACCAAGTTCATTCATGTCCCACAGAGTAAGGAATGTATCACTGAACACTAACCTGCGTGTTAGGACAAAAATGAGATTAAAACTATGAGCAATAAATTCAAATAAGACGACTACAATCATTCTGAAAGTTTATAACAACCATTTTACATTTTTCCCTGGACATAAATATTCCAACAGACTGACACTCCTATTCTTCCCCTCTGTTTGTAAGAATAAGGGCTGCCCATGGTTCTTTGTTCACATAAAACAGATGCCCATGGCTTTTAGTTGACAAAAATGGCCGAAGAAGATTTTTAGCTGAATCAGTAGTTTACACAGTTAGAACAGTGGCATTCATACTCCATAGCAACTAGATAATGTATTAAAGAGTCTCATAGAAATCACAAATTAGGGTATAATTAAGAAGAAGCAAAAATGTAGCCATTGCATACATTGAGACAGTTTTGATAAAGGAAGCACTGATAAAAGCCCTTCTTACAAACTAATTTAAAGTTTCCTTTTAATATGAGATAGAAGAGAAAATGCTTGACTTAGTTAAGACTATTTGGGTGACTGCAATATCATGTATGTCTGCACATATATTTTATTTATAATAATAATTTTAATGTAATCACCTCAGGAGAGTTAATTGGATTCCTCTCGAGCCAGCTTTGGACACAGATTACCTTGACAAAGAACACCTCTGTAAAATCTTGATAAAAACCGCTTTTCACAGCTGGCTCAAAGTTTGTTATTTAGTGAAGATGAGAACTAGAACTGTACAGCACAGCAATGGGCCCTTCGGCCCACAATGTTGTACCGAACATGACATTAAACTAAACTAATCCCTTCTGCCTGCCCTTGGTCCATGTATCTCTATTCCTTGCATCTTCATATGCTCATCTAAATGCCCCTATCTATCTAATTCTACTACCAACCTGGCAGTGCATTCCACACTCCCACCACTGTCTGTGTAAACAAAACTTGCCCCTCACATCTTCTTTGAACTTTCCCCCTCTCACCATAAATGCGTACCTCCTAACTTTAGACAATGTAACTCTGCGAAAAAGACTCTGACTGTCAACCCTCCCTATGCATCTCATAATTGTATAGACGAGTATCAAGTTTCTCCTTAGCCTCTGCCACTCCAGAGAAAACAACCTGAGTTTTTCTAGCCTCTCCTTATAGTTCATACGAGCTAATTCAGGCAACATCATGGTAAACCTCTTCTGCACCATCTCCAAAGCCTCCACATCCTTCCTGTAATGTGGCGACCAAAATTGAATGCAGTACTCTAAGTGTGGCCTAACCAAAATCTTATAAAGCTGCAAAGTGACATCCTGACTCTTGTACTCAATAAAGGCAAGCAAGCCATATGCCTTCCTCACCACCCAATTCACTTGAGTGATCACTTTCAGGGAGCTTTCAGGGATCACTTTCAGACATGAACCCCAAGATCCCTCTATACGTCAATGCTGTTCAGAGTCCTGCCATTAACTGTATACTTTTCCTTAGCATGTCATCTCCCAGAATGCAGCACCTCACACCTACCCAGATTAAAATCTATCTGCCATGTCTCCACCCATATCTGCAATTTATCTATATCCCACTGTATCTTTTGACAAGCTTCTACACTATCTCCATTGATCTTTCTATTGTCTACAAACTCACTAACCTACCCATCTACGTTTCTATCCAAGCCATTTATATATATCACAAACAGTAAAGGTCCCAGTATGGATCCCTGTGGAACATCACTCGTCACGGACCTCCAGCCTGAAAAATAACATTCCACCATGACCCTCTGCCTTCTATGGGCAAGCCAATTCTGAATCCACCAGGACAAACCACCGTGGATCCCATGCACCTTAATCTTCTGGATGAGCCTACCGCGAATGACCTAGTCAAAAGCCTTACTAAAATCTATGCAGATAACACCCACTGCTTTACCCTCATTGATCACTTTCGTCTGATCTGAAAATACCCTAGCATATTAGCACGCTCCAGAAGAAATCGATTAGATCCCACAAGAGTTACAACACTTCAGATAATTATCAGTGCATATTATATACACCTCTTTAGGTATACTGAAGTCTTGAATATAACCGACAAACTAACATTGAGGAACTTAACTGCATTCCTATGA
The DNA here is from genome assembly GCA_024137785.1 of Ginglymostoma cirratum. Classification (NCBI taxonomy): domain Eukaryota; kingdom Metazoa; phylum Chordata; class Chondrichthyes; order Orectolobiformes; family Ginglymostomatidae; genus Ginglymostoma; species Ginglymostoma cirratum. The sequence continues at coordinate 2,144,104 of JAHRHZ010000076.1, forward strand.
ACAGACATGCTTAGACAGTAGGGAGAAGCCCTAATCCTGCTAGCAGGAAGGATTAAAGAGCAAGATGAGCAGTCACATGTGGTTGAATAAGATTTGTTGCGAAAGCGATAGGTGGGAGAGGTGGCTAGTAAACATAGGCAGATCATGGATAGACCTGGAGTTGTCCATTGATGACCATGTAGTCACATGATTACCTTGATTGAATGTGCATGTAATCAATTAATGATACAATTGATTTGTAATAGTCAAAGCTGGGCTGAAAACAAATGTTTAAAATTTTATGTTGCTCGTTTGTTCAGTAAAGAAACTTCTGGATCTCCAGATGTTTCTTCCCACCCAATGTAATATCAATAAACTCTTTGACACCAGACGTGGACTCCAGATACTGAGTGATTTATTTAGTCATTCTGCTCCAAACATGAACATTCTACAAAAAGTGATCACTTAACTTATTGCTTCTTCCACAATAAAAGAAGTGTCCCCAGTCTCTGGGAACAGCTAATGCGAGCTAACCATGACTTGTGCCAGTACATTATTTCCTCTGGCTAAACTGTTCCCAACAAACGATGATGCGCAGATAAGTGAAGAGAAGACAATGTAATTTTAATTATTTACAAGCAAGAGTTGGATTTGGCAAAAAAAAAGAGTTGTGCTGATCTTGTGATCAAAATAACTCTTATGTTAGTGGCAATGAAATTAGGCAGGAAAGTTGTAGACGTGCGCCAGAGAAGGAGAGCTGACTAACCCCTGCAGATATGGTCTGAGAACACATTGGAGTGTGTTGGGGTATTCCAGGAACCTTTGGAATGGGTGTCAGTGATCCTTTGGCCAGATCCTTTGTTAAATCCAATGTGAGATTGTGTGGAAATAATATGTAAACTCTTTGGAACTCTCCAAGTGCCAATACTGTCAATAGGCTAAGAAGTGTTGACCTATCAAGAAGTGACTGGAAGTCTCCAAGTGTGGGCATCAGAATTGACCAGCAACTGAACTAGACCAGTCATATAAATACAATGAGTGCAAGAGCAGGTCAGAGACTGTAAATTCTGCAGTGAGTACTTACCTTCTGACTCTTCTAAACCTACTCACAATCTACAAGGCATATGTCAGGAGTGTGATAGAATACTCCCTATTGTCTGGATGAGTGTATCTCTAACAATACTCAGGAAAGGCAGCACCATTCAGGGAAAGCAGATTGTTTGATTAGCAGTGTGTCTCACACCTACAATGTTCACTTTCTCCACACTGATACCCAGTGGTAGTAATGTGTACTATCTACAATATGTACTGCAACAACTCACCAAGGCTCTTTAGACAGCACCTTTCAAACGTGTGACTTCTCCCATCCAGGAGGAGAAGAGCAGCAGATACAAGGCAATATCACCACCATGCAGAATCTGGGTGCTGGATGGTGAAAGAGTAGGTTTTTTTTAGTATTTTTGGAGCTGAACTCATCTAGGAGAGTCAAAGGTAAGAATGGAATGGTAAGTGAAAGGGGAAAGTGTGGTGGATGAGAGTGGGTATTAAGTTAGCATAGCAGTGCCAGTAGCATGGATATGGTCAGAATGCATCAGATTGCATGATTTGAGCCTGGGGAGTGTATGCGGATGAGAGTGAATGAGGCAGTTTGAAATAAAAGCTAGAGGAATTTTTTTTCACTCGTTGGAAAGGTAAGACGTCACTTTGGATCTGGTTATGGGGTGTCTTTCAGTGAGGAAAGGCACACTTTGGGATTGTGTGAAGCATATTTATGCATAAAAAGTGTGTAAATACCTTGAAACTTCCGAAGATCTACAAGAAACTGTCTTTTTAAAAAAAGTGGTTAACAAACAAAAGTGTTCTAGTTATTTGAGAGAGCCAGGTTGAATACATCATTGCTTAGGATTTATGCTAAATGACTGACTGATTTTCCAAACTATCATTAGCACATGGGCTGCCAATTAATAGACAGCTACACCTCCTGATTGAATGAAAATGTGTATAGAATATTACGTACTTGTGTGAGATGTTTATTGACACAAGGTTTAAGTTTTTGATTGTGATGTTTATTGGCATAAGGTATTATCCACTGAAGTGAAATGTGTATTTACACGAGTCCTTGAACACTGAAAAGTTAGCTTTCATGATGAATTTGTTCTTGCTATTTCAACTGAATTTGTTTTTTGTTTACTCAATGCTGATGTATTTTTTCACTTGTTTAAGAATTAATAGGCTGGTAACTTTATAATGAGCATTAGTGTTTAATGAATAGTTGGAATGGAGAGGGAAGGGTAATGGGTCATCGGTAGGAGGTATGAGTTGTCATTGGGGCTATAAAGATATTGGTGTAGTGGAGGACACATAAAATCTTAAGGGCAATGGAGATAGGCATTATGGAACAGGATACATGAGAGATCATGTGAGGCAGGCAGTTAGGCAGAGGGTGAAATAGGACATAAATAAAGCCATGAAGAATGGTTGGAACTGGGGGGTATGAGAGGCTGTGCAAGTTAGGTAGATGGACAAACAGTATAGGTGGGAACATGGGGAGTGGGTATAGGGGTCTAGGTTGGCATGGATGGGACAGCAAGAATAGGCTTGTGGGAAGTGAGAGCAGGAGAGTTATTTTAATATTTCAATCTTTATTTTTAAACTCTACAGACAATGACAGAGGCTTCATTCAGGTTTTCTCTCAGCCCACTTTGGGAACTGAAATGCCTGTCCCCAATTTGCCTCGTACAGTTCTTATTCCAACCCACAGCCCCAGCCTGAAAATCAGAAGTGTGGGTGGCTGATTTAAAGCTCTAGTTTGTGGTGCTGAGATTTCTTACGACTCTGCATTCCCAAACCGGGAATGAAAATCAGGGCTAAAATATTCCAGGACAGACAGCATTGTAAAGCAAAATGGTGGATAAATGTACCCTGATTGACCTTGACCAGTTTGCAGTAACCCTATATAATTCAGGCACATTACATGGTGAGATAGATAAAGGGAATAAGTGTCAGGGGAAGACCCAACATAACTTTATTGAACACATTATAAATGAAAAACTATATTTATTAGATACTATTAATGTAATGCAGTTAAACTTGACACAAACTCTGTCAACCTCTTCATAAGACTCTACAGTAAACAGTCTCAAATCTACGCTCGCTATCTCTTTCCAACATGCACTTCCAATGCTTTGGTATACCCTATCCACATGTCCCTACAGCTGTATTTGAGCTGTTTGTCTGAAAGAACTATTAATACCTATTCAATAAGGCTGAGACAGGCTGTTCCTTAGTCTTTGAGGGCTGGTGGATCTTTCAGGATTTGCATTCATCGATTTGGGCTTCCCCTCTCATCTGGGGCTGGTTCTGTCTTTGGGTTGTTTCACCGAGGTGGTCTTCTTGGTCAGTCTGATGGTCGCCATGAGGTACAAGAAGCTGACGATGCTGTGCAGCTCAGTTGTCAGTTGAACGTACTCTCTGGAGATGCTGTTGAAGAAGCAGCAAAAGCAGAATGAGGTTTGGCTCATTTTTTAGCCCCCTCTTCATGTCATTCTCAAAGATTTTGCAGCCTGTGACCAATATTAGCATCAGGTAGGGGCAGGGAGATCCAATGAAGTGACTACTTTCCATATTTGGAGGTTGTAGAACATGGTTTTAAACCTTCAATTGTCACGTGGTTTCCTTGTCACACTGTGCCTCTGGCCTCCTGTTGAGCTGGGTGCCACCAAGTCTGTGTAACATTCTTCTGACAGAGCAGGTTCACTGAAGGTGGAAACAACAGTTCATTCTGACACAATGTGACCATTAGCACCAGCTCGGCAGTTCCAGGCCTGTCAGTGTTCAAAGGGAAGTTGATTGTCCAAGGCCTGGCTGCCTGGATGTTGTCTGTTCCAACTCTGTAGTTTGCAAATGAGAGTCCGGCTAGGTTTATACTTGGCTTCCAAGTTTCGAGTTTTTATCCAGGTTCATGAAAACATTATGACTATTTCTGTTACGATCCTAGAGGTCATGGGTCAATCGACCACAGCAGAAAAAAATACGCCAACCACCACAAGCAATTCTTAAGAAAAAAACCATGGAAAATTCCTCATTTTAAATTTCTTAGGTCATCATTGCATACAGAACAAAAATACTGTAAGAAGCTTTTTTCCTGAGGGGGAAATAATATTCATTTGTGACATTTCCTAATACTTATTGTTTGCACCAATGCAAGGTTGTGTACGACTACAGGCAACTGTGTTTGGTAATTTAAGGTATCAGATAGAAATATCTGGCTGCCATCTACCACAAAGACCTCAAAATATGTTGTCCCTTAATTTCCATTTTCACATTATCTCACATTATTGTTGGATTACTGCTATCTTCTCAAAATATAGGTACCCTTATCAGGGCCAACCTCTAGGTGGCATGGTGGCATAGTGGTTAGCACTGCTGCCTCACAGCGCTAGGGACCCAGGTTTTATTCCATCCTCAGGCAACTGTCTGTGTGAAGTTTGCACATTCTCCCTATGTCTGCATGGGTTTCCTCAGGGTGCTCCAGTTTCTTCCCACAGAAGATAACTTTAAAATATTCCTCATATCTTTCTTTGTCCTCTGGGTTTCCAGGTCAATGTTACATGCTCAATAACTTAAATTCATGCAGTTTTTCTATCCTAATTTGGCAGAGGACTTGCCTCTTTCTTCTGATGAGGTCACACATGCAACTGAGAGCGACGATGAAATCTCAGTCCAACCACAAAGTTCAAATATCGTCAACAGAAATTGCCTGCATGCTTGAATTTTCTCATCGTGCAGTTATATTTACAGTGTGTTCAAGAGTTCTGCTGATCAAACAACTTGCGAACTTCAGAAATGTGAAGCTGAACATCATAATAGAAATACACTGATTTTGTGGTTTCGCCAGGCATAAATATCAAATTCTTGAATTTGACCAAAATGCACTTTAATTCTCAAGTAGTGTCAAAAACGTGTATAGATTGTGTACTATAGTTTTTCACCATTCCTGTGTATTGATTTAACAATTAATGTTAATATCTAATGAACACTAATGCTGTCTGCATTGTGACTGATTATGATTTCCAAGCACTCGGCTTAATCTGACCTTCAAAATGATTCAGAATTCAGGAAGCACATTTAATAAAGCAATGCAGAAAAATACCTTTGACCCCATATTAACTGTATTCATCTTCATCTGACTTCCAGAGAGAGCTTGTGATGAGATTCATTTCGGCAGATGATTCGTACACAAGTGCTGTCCAATAGACAAAAGACACATCTGAAACAATGCTTATAAAGGAAGCCTGTTATTTCAGTTAATCATAGAATCCGTACAGCATGGAAATAGGTCATTCGGCCCAACAAGTCCACACCACCCCTTCAAAGAACATCCCACCCAGACCCATTTCCCTACCCCTGTCTAACCCACTTAAACCTAAACACCCCTGGGCACGATAGCATGGCCAATCCACCTACACTGTGCATCTTTGGACTGTGGGAAGAAACCAGAGCACCCAGAGGAAACCCACGCAGACACAGGGAGAATATGCAAACTCCACACAGACAGTTGCCTGAGGATGGAATCAAACCTGTGTCCCTAGCGCTGTGAGGCAGCAGTGCTAACCACTATGCCACCATACCACCTAGAGGTTGGCCCTGATAAGGGTACCTATATTTTGAGAAGATAACAGTAATCCAACAAATTATTCAGAGAGCAGAAATGTTTTGTAAAGAAAATTTACTTTACAATTAGTGTAAATTACTTGGATCTAAAGGGATGGATTTCAAATGGAATAAAGTTTATCGAGCGTAGGCTGAAGGGTGAACTGAACATTTTAAAATCCAATTTCTCAACTGAATTTTTTTCCCCTTATTCACTCCTTTGTGAACCTTTGCATTGTTTCACTGAATCCTGATTCACCTTGTTTACCTATGCCAGAATAAAGGTTAAAAATTCTGGAGTTTGAGTTCCTGGTTTTTACACTCCCACAGCTCTTTGGATAACAGGTGAGATTGATAGGATACTCAGTGATAAGGGTCAAGAATGAATTTCTGAGCTTGATTAACCGAAATATTTTGAATAATGTGTAAAAGAGAAATGAATGTGAGAGTTTCGTTTTTACCATTTTAGCTGCAGACACAGGCACCTGTTCTAGTGTTTCTGATAGAGTCAGAATACCTGCAGAAGTTTGACTCCCCACTATTATCTGACATTCAACAAACATAAAAGTTTTCTCATCAGCAGGTATGGCACATTCTAACATAGCACCATGCATGTTCAGGATCAGTATCAAAATCGATTTGAATTTGCAGCTAATTGTGATTGAGTCTATTGGAATCACTTGTGTAATCTTAGGTCAATTCACTACCACCAAACATTTTCTTATTCATATTCGCTTAAGTTGCTGATGCCAAAAGGGGAAGGATGTCTACACAAACTCTATGGCAGAAGCTGGGCCTGGTCTTGACAAATAGAATAGGTTAAAGCCATAGTACGTAAGAATGGCATGAGAGTCCTTTGTAAGACTTCAGACTGGACTTAAGAAAAACACATTACAGCTGCTGAAACATTTTGACATGCAATTTAGATACCTCTGAACAACTGGTTAGCTCCTCCCAGGAATAATCCTGAGAGATTATCACATTGATATAAATCGGTCCATTCAGGTACAACCTGCCAACTGCAAAATCTCCACTCAAGCTTTTTAAAATTTTTTTTTAATATAGTTGTACGCATAAGTGAAGTGGATTGACCGATGCCAATCAGCACTTGTCCACATCTCTCATCTCCTCTACTATTAAATCTGGCCTTATAAATCACTGACAACTTGGTCGGATGGGAAGCTGCTGCTCGAGGATAAAATATGCAGATGCATTCCATCATCATGTTGGAATTGTGGTACATCCTTGATTTCCTGAATGCCCATTGCAGAGGATATTGTCTGACATCAATGTTGCTGTTGAAATTTTTGTCTTCCTTGGAGGATTTTTAGTTGCTACAAATCATGTCAAGGAAGACAGGTGTGTTTGTGAAAGAAATGATCTCCTCTCTTTTACATTGCAAAGCAGATAGACTCTCATGGGATTCTTCCAGTCTCCAATGTATTTGTTTGGATAACTTATGACATTTTATGAGGCTCATAGACAGTAAGTCTGACTCTGCTGTTTTCGTGGTGCTGCTTCTATACAGCTGAAATGACTATATCGAGAGTTTACTTCTCATTCCAGATGGTTGCAGTGTCAAATATCTCCCTTGATAAGATTTTGAAGATCTGTCAGCAGTTGGAAGATAGTTGAATAATTCCCCTGTGAAATCAGTAGAGCTTTCCAATCTGTCAGTCATCAAGAGTTGTCAGGCACCAACATAAATATTCCTCAGTAGTATACATTTTCATAGCATAGCATAGCATTTTCTATGCATAGGTGCATAGAAACATTGAAAATAGCAGCAGAAGTAGGCCATTCAGTTTTCAAGCCTGCTCCATCATTCAATATGATCATGGCTGATTATCCAATTCAGTTCCAGCTTTCTCTCCATGTCCTTTGATCCATTTCGCACTAAGAACTATATCAAACTTCTTCTTGAAAACATTCAATGATTTAGTCTTGATTGTTTTCTGTGACAGAGAATTCTACAGGACCACTACTGTCTTAGTGAAAACATTTCTCTTCATCTCAGTCCAAAATGGCCATATCCTTAAGTGTTACCTCTGGTCCTGGACTTCCAGGTCATTCGGAATATCTTCCTGTACTTATTTTGCCTAGTCCTCTAAGAATTTTAGATTTCTATTTTTTATGAGACCCTACCCCCTTCATTCTGAGAAACACTGGTGACTATCATCCTAAGTGATCTAATCTCTTTTCATACGTCAGTTCTACCATCCCAGGAATCCTGAAGAAGGGTAATACGCGAAATGTTGACTGCTCCTTTCCTCCAGATGCTGCCTGGCTTGCTGTATTCATCCAGCCTCCTGTTTGTCTACCTTGGATTCCAGCATCTGCAGTTTTTCTTGTCTCTAATCCGTTTGGTAAACCTTTGTTGCACTTTCTCTATAGCAAGAACATCCCTGCTCCAATAAGGTGACCAAAGCTGCACACAATACACCAGGTGTGGTGTCACCAAGACCCTATTTAATTGGAGCAAGACATCTTTGCTCCTGTATTTGAACCGTCTCGCTATGAAGGCCAATATACCATTTGCCTTCCTCATTGCCTGCTGCAGCTGCATGCTTTTAGCAACTAGTGTACATCCAGGTCTCATTTTACGTCCCCCTTTCCCAATTTATTGCCATTCAGAAAATGAACTGTCTTCCTGTTTTTTCTTGCAACCAAAGTGATGAATCTCACATTTATCCACATTATACTTCACTGACCATGCATTTTTCTACTCATTCAACTTGTCTACATCACACCGAAGCACCTCTGCATTCTCTTTACAGCTGACCCAGCTTTACACCCTCTGCAAATGCAGAGATATTACAGTTTTTTTCCCTCATCTAAATCCTTGATATATCCTGAATAGCTGGAAGTCCAGCACTCTATCCTTAGGTAACCCACCATTCATTACCTGCCATTTGGAGAAATAAATTTTTATTTCTACTCTTAGTTCCCTTTCTGCAAACCAGTTCTCTGATCATGTCAGTACACCAGCCCTAATCCCATGCACTATAGTTTTACACACTAATCTCTGGTGTGGGACCTTACCAAAAGCCATCTGAAAGTCTAATTAAACCACATGTACTAGCTGTCCCTCATCAAGTTTTCTACTGACATTTCCTTTTTGTCAATCAATGCTAATTCTGTCCAAACCTGTCATTAAATATGTTATGATGAGCTCTTAGCATTTTCCCCTGTCCTGATATCAGGCTAACCAGTCTATAATTCTTGGTTTCCTATCCACCTTTTCAAAGTAATGCGGTTATGCTCTCCAATCCATGGAAATAGTTCCAGAGTCCATAGTCTCCAATAGAATCTATAGGCCTCTCTGGCAAAGACTTCCATAGACTTAAAAATAAGTAATTTCTGATCTCACCTCCAGAGTCTATTCAATTCTCCTCTGATCTATGTTTCCATGTTGGGTTCCATGGGGCTTATGAAGCCTTCCTCTTTTTGAGTAAAGCTGAATTTATCACTAAAATAAGACATAAAACAGCAGATGCTGGAGATCTGAAACAAAAACAGAAACTGCTGGAGAAACTCAGGTCTTACAGCATCTATGGGAGATGCTACCAGGTCTGCTAAGTTTGTCCAGCAATCTCTGTTTGTTTTAAATATATTACTGTTATTTCACTTCTGAGCTGTTTGAACATATTGTAGAATTTTAAGAGTGAAGCATGCATTTTCTGTTCAGAAGTGAGAGGTATTGGCATCTGATGAAAAACTCCTTCCATATAATATTAATCATTGTATTTTAAGAGTGCTGTCAGCATTTCTTTGGTTTTGAGTGGTATTCTGCCTGTGACACAGAAGTGTAGAAAAGTTGCAGCTTAAAAAGGGGCTATTCAATCCGTCATACATAGACAATTTGGAAAAAAACGGTCTTCCATTTTAATCCTATTCCGCACTCCTGCTCTATAGCCCTGCAGGTTACAAACTTCAGTTGTAGATCCAGGGTCCTTTTAATGAGTCGAAGGTTTCTGCCTCAAGCATCAAACTGGGTACCAAATTCCAGGCACCTACCTCCATCTGTGTGAAATGGTTTTTGTCATGCCCCTCGAATCCTTTGACCAATCACCTTAAATTTGTGCTGCCTGGGAATTGATATCTCTACAATAGAAAACTAGTCTTTCCTTTTCACTACAATTTCAGCAGGCAATAGTGAAGGCAAATGGAATGTTGGCCTTTATTTCAAAAGTAGTGGAGTATAAAGACAGAGAGGTCTTGCTAAAATGATACAAGGTACTAGTTAGACCAGGGCTGGAATACTGTGAACAGTCTTAGGTTCCTTATCGAATGAAAAGTATATTGGCACTGGAAGCAATGTAGAGTTGGTTAACTAGACTAATTCAGGATATCGGGGCCTGTCTTATTTTTCTTTTATTTGCTCATAGGATGTTGTTATTGCTGGCTGGGCTAGCATTTATTACCAACATCCGATTGCCTAAAGGACAGTTAAGAGTCAACCACATTGCTGTGGATTTAAGTGACATATAGGTCAGACAAGGTAAGGACAGCAGCTTTCCTTGCTTAAAAGACATTACAGAACCAGGTGGTTTTTGCAACAATCAACTTTGACTCTTTTTTTAATGTAAAATTCCAGAATATTATTGAATTCAAATTTCACCATCTGTCATGGTGGGCTTCAAACCCATTTCCCAGAACATTTGCTTGGTGTTTTGGATTACTTGTCCAGTGACACTTCCACTATACCATTGCCTCCCTCTCAGCTTCAATATGTTGGACCTGTACTCATTAAAGTTTAGGTGAATGAGAGGAGACCTTATTGAAACATACGAAATTCTTAGGGGACTTAACAGGATCAATGCAGAAAGATTATTTTCACTGTAGGATAATCTAGGACCAGATGATGTAATCTCAGAATAAGGGGTGGGACATTTAAGTCACAGAAGAGAAGGAATGCCTTCTCTGAGGGTAGTGAATCTGTGGTCTTTGTTACTGCAGAGGGAAACTGAGACAGTTTCATAAAGTATATTTAAGTCTACAATGGACAGATTTTTAATCAGTAAGGAAATCAAAGGTTATAGAGAAAAAGCAGGAAGATGGAGTTGAGGGTTATCAGACCATGATTTAATCGAAAGGTCAAGCAGACTTAGTGGGGTGAATGGTACACTTTGACTCCTACGTCTTATAGTCACTCTGTGCAAACCCCTCATTATTTTATACACCTTGATTAAACTCCTTCAGCCGCCTCCATTCTAATGAAAACAACACTCCAATTTTTCTGCATGGTTGCAAAATTCACATACTGCCATATAAATCTCACCTGTACTTTCTCTAAAGCAGTTATGTCCTTCCTATAAGGTGAAGACTAGAAATGTATTGAAAATTCCAGCTGTCCCTTAACCAGTATGTAATATACTTCCAGCATTACATCTCTGCTTTTGTATTGCACAATATAAAACATTGTATTATCTTCAAAATACTATTTTTAAATAAACTCTTCTGTTGCCTCTGATTTTTTAACTCCAATTAATCAAATTGTACTTCTATTTAACCATTTTTTTCACAAGTATCCATTTTTAAAGACCTTCACAGATTTTCATGAGAAAATTAAATGATTATAACAAAGGTGGGTTTACTAAATTTAGTGACTGAAGCCTTTGTTTAGCTTGTAACCCTAGAATGTTTCATTGAATGTTTACTTTAAATTAAATGTCATCTTTCTTCTGATGGGCTTAACTGGTTTTAGGTGATCAATATTGACCACTATATTCAGAGTTTATGATTTGGACTTTTCCTCCTGCAGCCTAGGTGAGACATTGCATGGCTTTTTCACAGGCTCTTATTATTCACTATTTTGAACAGTTCTGAACTTCAGACATTTGAGGCAAGCGGCACACTGTTACTGCTTCTGTTGTCATCTTTAAATGCTAGATGATGATCTCCCAGAAGCTGACAAGCTAAGTCTGCTTTTCAGCTCTTGCTTATTTTAAAATATGTTCATAATTTTCTGACTGGGATTCTTTCTTTCCTTTTATCCAACAACTAACAACTAACAACAAAGAAACCAGTTTTGGTAAAGATTTATCTCTTGGGGTCAAATAAAACACCAAATTTACAGCTAGTTTGTTTCAGTAAATACCAGGGAGAAGAATGAGTTTAAATGTGATGTTTAAGTGTGAATATATTGGCTTCAGTATTTTTAATGCTTGATTGGAAAACAATTCTGCTCTCATTGTGTCCTAGATGTGAGAGAAGCCATTTGTCAATTGAAAGACAATGGTGTATCTAACAAACTGCTTGTGGTTTTGCATGCGTGTGAAAACTAATGTTGTGCTTTCAGATGATGCTGTCAAGGGTAGATGAGTAGATGTGAAATCAGAGGGGATCATTATTAAATCCTTCAATAAATCCAAAAGTAATGTCTTTGAGGCTAGGGTTTTATGAGAAAGGAGAAAGGGTGATGAAAGGTTTGATTTAAGAATAAGAGAGAAGTGTTGTTACCTTGACAACTCTGGTGAGGTTGTTGAGATTATTTTACTAATTAATTCAGGCTTTGGGTTTACCAGATTTTTGTTAAAAAGATGCTTGGTTTAAGCAGAGTCAGAGATTCATAATTTCTGGCTCCCCAAATGGACAATTAATAGTGTGGATAATGCCTAATGCATGTTTGACTAATAATGACAAACATGGAACAAAAACTTTTTGTGTGTTTTGGGGTAACAGGAAACACCTTTTGCAGCCTATGTCCTTCCCAATTGCCCACTTGATTTTGGGTGTGATTAGATTTCAAATTGTAATGGGTACATTGTTGAATGACACTTTTTGTAGCGACCCAGGGGATGAATTTGGCCCTCGATAGTAGTACAAATCTGCCATTGTAAATTGGTAGTGCATTTTATACCCTGCATGATTTTCTTTTCTGGAGACTAATTTCACCTATTGTAAGATGCAATTATTACACTCTGTAAATATAAATGAGTAGCATTTTAAGACAACATATTATTTACTGACAGCTATTATGTGTTTTGTGCTTAGAAAATGAGGAGAAGGGGCAATCTTTGCAACAAAATCTTTTTTTTTCCAAATGACTACAACTTGATTGTTTCCTTACTCAGACATATTTATCTTGAACCCTTTCACATTGACAGAACTCACCACAAAAGCATAAAGAAATTCATTTTTCATGGCACTAATTGAATGGCTCTTAATCTATTGCATTACAATATGGTAGTTTTCTGAGGAAAAATAATTTACATTTACTTCAGTTGGAGACTTTTCACTTGAAAAATGACATTTAGTTGGAGAGAGTTTGTTCTGTCAAAGTGCTGTAGAAATAATTTTAAAAGTTTACATCACAGGCTTTTTCCCTCAGCTTACAGAAATAATGTATTGTATTGTCATACCAACATTCCTGACTTCATACTGAAGAGTACATTCCTGATGCAGTCAATGTTAATTTTTAAAACTACATAGTATCCAATAGTGTACTTCAAAAGTGACATAAATGAAGAAGGATTGTGTTTTCAATATTAGTTGAGGAATGTGAGTTTAATGAAAATAACTCTTGTACAAATACACACAGTGCTGGGGATTCTCAACAGGTCATTAACATTGAGTCCAATATGACTGATCTTGAGTTCTGAGGATGAGTCATCTCAGACTTGAAATGTGAACTCTGTTCCTCTCTCCAAAGATGATGCTAGACCTGCTAAGTTTCTCCAGCACTTTATGTTGATTTCATATTTCTGGCTTTTGCAGAATTTTACTTTCATTTGAAATCCTGTAGAAGTCATGAAGTGGACTATTTCACATTTATCTGGTTAAAGACATAACTGCAGTTTAAAATTTCCTAATTGTATAGCATTTACTGTGCAGAAACAGCACATTTACATCAACTGTTGTATGGCATTGTTTAGTGTTCACTTGAGCTTTCTTCCAACCGTCTTAATCTCATTTCACCAGCATAACTGAACATTACCTCCATGGTCTTTATGATTTCGAGATCCATGAGTTCCATCTGCTGGGTCCCAGCTGGAAGTCCCAGCTGGAGGTTCCAGCTGGAGGTCTCAGCCAGAGGAGGGTGTGGATGTCAGATATTTTGGGGTTTTGGGGAGTGGCAAGGAAGCTTCAAGTGGGTGTGGAGGAAATGGAGAATGAAAGGAAGGGTGGAGTGCAAGAGGCAACTGGGGCAAGGCAGCAGGGGTGGGTACTCCAGGAGGATCCAAGATGTTATAGTGGGGTGGAGAGAGGAAAGAGGCTGCAAGAGTTGTGAGGAGTGAAGATGAAGCTGGAAGGGGTGTGACAAGTGTAAGAAAGATGCTACAAGAAATGTGAAAGGTTGGGAGATGGGACGGAATACGTGGCTGCAAGAGGGGCATGGAGGGAGGAGGAGGCTGGAAGGGAATGAGAGAAACTGCAAAGAAGGTACATTTCTAAACTGCTAAACAAAAGAATTCTCTGACACCTTGGATCCAAAAATGCTTAAAAGTCACTGAGATAATTAATTCGTTGCAAATAACTGGGATCTCTAGTTTGGGGCTGCATCAGTTCCAGAGCAACTGTACTAACAGGGGAGAAATGTTATGGGTCCAATTCGAATGAACACTGTCAATTGTTACATTTATATTTAAGACTGAGATCTAAAATATAGTAAATATTAATTGTGACCTTGACCAAAGCTGCAAATGATATGTTTATGTGATGGTTTTTCATGTTTAGAAGTGGTGTCAGTTATTTTCCGAACGAACAGATTTCTGTTAATGTGTGCCTGTTGTCTACTACTGCTTCAAATATTGGGTCAAGAAAATTAATACTTTCCTTGTGCATTGCAGCTTTAAGTTTAATGGGGAGTTAATAAATATTGAGGAATCAATAAATTATTCTAATTCTGCTTGGGCGTGATCCCAAATAGCCCATCAGTCAACAAATACAGAAGGGAAAGTTATTATGTGACGGCACCTTCAAATAAATAATTGAAAAAGTAGCCCCCCGAAAAATCAAATGTACCCTTTGAGAAAATCACAAATGGAGCACTTAAGAAATAAAATTATTTTGATCCTTAATATAGAGATGTAATTAACACATTTTTCCTTTTAATTTACAGTTGAACATGTTCAGCCGCACAAGTGGCCTCACCCATTCACACCACCTAATATTATTTAAAGGGCCAATCATTCAACTTGCATTGGTAAGTGCTTTTGTCTCCCTTATGGTTGTGCAAAGTTTGAGAAAGTACTGTGGTGCATGCTTCCAGGTGTTCTGTTGATTTGTTGGATTTTGAATGCAGAGGGATTGCATTCTGCCAGGGAGGGAAGAGGAATTATATTGCCCATAGAGAGGCAGCCTGCTAGAGTTAATAGTACCTCAGTTGATGAATATCTTGCTTTGCAGCATGATAGGGACCTGGAGGATAGATTGCAGGGAAAGAAATCTGTGTGTAGGAGCAAGAGAATGGCTCTCCACAGAACACCCTTTTCCCCAAACATTTTCAAGGACCATTTGAGATAACAAGGTGTAGAGCTGGATGAACACAGCAGGCCAAGCAGCATCAGAGGAGCAGGAAGGCTGACGTTTCGGGCCTAGACCCTTCTTCGGAAATGACCATTTCTCCTGTCTTCATCTTAATCAGGAGCTAAGTGGAAGATGCTTACAATTTAGTAAAAAACTGGACACTGAACTGCGTTAACTCTTTTACCAGGACTTTGTGGCACACTAAGGGCAAGGATGTAACTGCAAGTCTGAGTTACTGTGTCACTTGACATTTCCAAAACAAAAATTCATCCGATAACATATGACATAGCCAACCTTTACTCAATTGTCATCCATCAACACGTCAGAGATGTGACAGGAACCCAGTACAACAGGAGAAGGGACCTCATTTATATTTCTCTCTGGAGAAGATACATGGCTTTGCCAGGGCAGCAGGATTCTCAATGGTGCAGGGAGCCATTGATAGCAGCATTGATAGTCAGTCGTCTGTAGGTCATTAGCCTCCCATAGTTGTGTCTCTGAAGGCAGGAGAGACTTGTGATAACAAGGTGCAGAGCTGGATGAACACAGCAGGCCAACCAGCATCATAGGAGCAGGAAAGCTTGACGTTTTGGGCCTAGACCTTTCATCAAATTCAGATCCCAGTGATCCATTTTCAATGAAGTTGAGACTGTCACCACAAATAAGCAAGTTTCCCAAAGCCTCCCTCCTTCCAATGTCATCCAGACCCATTTTCCCACTGCCAGGAGTCTGACAGCCTCTCTCCGATGCTCCAAGCCACCTAACCATCTGATCAAATCCAGTGGACTTCCCAAAATCCAGCTCCAAGTGATGGTGGTACTTCTTCTGAGGTCTGCACTAGCTCTCAACCTACCTTACTGTACTGCACTGACTGATCAGGCACTGGTCATCTGAAAGCAAAAATGCAGAATGAGAGGTGAGGAAAATGTTTAATGTGAGAGAAAAAAAATCGAAGGTCACTGATCTGCAATTTTTTTTATTGATTTGAGGGATAAGGGTTAGATGATATTTAGTAAGAGGTGTATGACAGGGATATACTGCCATCCTCAATATTGTTGGCAATAGTTTTGGTCACATCTGTTGCCATGATGTGCAACATTGTCTCCTCCAGAAGGCTCAGGTGCTAGTCACCCTCTGCTCCCTCCTGTTACAGGGCCCCTTCTCTTATAAAAGAGGAAAGAATGTCAGTAGTTGTGTTACATTGTGGTTGGGTGATATTTCTGTCAAAGCTGAATAGCCAGAAATTTGTGAAAGCAGGGAGGGATGGGAGTGATAGAGATAAAAGGTACTGCAGATGCTGGAGAATCCGAGATAACAAGCATGGGGCTGGATGAACACAGCAGGTCAAGCAGCATCATAGGAGCAGGAAAACTTGACGTTTCGGGCCTAAACCCTTCATCAGAAATGGGGGAGGGGAAGAGGGTTCTGAAAATG
>JAHRHZ010000076.1:2161039-2218443 GCA_024137785.1 Ginglymostoma cirratum
CCATTTTCAGAACCCTCTTCCCCTCCCCCATTTCTGATGAAGGGTTTAGGCCCGAAACGTCAAGTTTTCCTGCTCCTATGATGCTGCTTGACCTGCTGTGTTCATCCAGCCCCATGCTTGTTATCAGGGATGGGAGTGAGAATGTTTCAGTCTCCAAATGTCAGCTATGAGTCCCGAGGGCTGAAAAATTGGGGTTGTGGTATTTGAGCCACGTGTGGAGCAGTGAGTAGGAAATATCATGCGCTGATTGCACTCACGAACCTTGTCCACCCATGAGATCAGTGAACCTCTGACAGCACTGCCACTTCTTCAGGGCCAGACTTTGGGAATCGACTCCCCAGAACAACCTCCGCTCATTCTCTTTTCGTTTAGAGCTTGCAGGTTGTCTGTGACAACAGCACCAGGAAATGATTAATAATGTATAATGCATGAGCTCCTTTCTATGCAAATATGTATACTGAATTTTTTTTCCATTTCTAAGTTTACAGTCTAGTGGCTACAAGGGATAGGAGAATTTGTCAAAAGTGCAGAATCATTTGTGGCTTTCAGGGACATTTCTTTCTTGCTATTTTCTCCTGTTTGGTTTTACTTGTGATAATGATGAACCCATAATCTGACAGTGTGACTTAAAAAGCCTCTCCTATTTTATTCCACGTACTGTGTACCTTTCAACTGCTAAATATCTTTTGGGTCTCTCTCTTTCTTAGAATTAACAATTACATAAATCTTACAATATCATCATCAATGTCTCTCTGTATGAAATCTTGATGAAAGTGAAGATTTCGTATGGATTCTACCTCATCTAAACAAAGAACAATTTTCAACAAAGAGCTTATTCTTGCCTCCTGATGTTTACTGTAAATTTATGACTCAACAGAACTGATGCTGTTGTTCCTTGTAGAAGTGGGTGTTGAGCTGTGGAGAGGTAAGAAACATGGAATTTATTTGAGCTTTTCATGTTCTCAGAATATCCTAGAGCGATCTAATCAGTGATTTCTTTCACAAGTGTGGTTAAACAGTCAAATTTATGCACAATAAATGAAAAATAATAACCAGTCAAGCCAATTTCTACAGTGACAGTGGAGATACAAATGTTGACTAAGGAACTATCAGAACACATTTATTATTCACTGGATGGAGCCATGGAATCTTTCACATCCACCTGAGCAGCCAGATGGGCCCTCAGTTTAATATATAAGCTGAAAATAGCACCTCTGACAATACAGTATCCTTTCAGTTCTGCACTGAAAATAAACTTTAAGCTATCAGTAAGCCACAAAAAAATCTAAGAATCAACAACAATACACAAGGTTTGCAGGAAAACAGAACAGCCCACATAAACAAAATGTACAAAAGCATTGAGCCATTTATTTTTTTACAATGTATTGAAAATTTACATCATAGATCCATACATTTTACAAATTCTTTTTCCATAAAAATATATTTCTTTACAAAAGAAATTTTTATGCATCTAATTATAATAAACATGATACAGAGGAGTAAGGAGGTTGTACATGAAATTTGTTTCAGGTACAATTTAAACTTTGTTCTAATTTCAATGGATGTACTTTGTTTATTGCAGTCACTTATGGTATACAAACCTGGGTGAGCAGGAACATGTGTGAGACAGTTTGAGGAAAAATAATTGCCGTCATTGTTAGTATAGTTTCAGATGCATTGTAAAATTCTTACATTTGAATTAGTCAATTTTCATGATTCAAGGTAAATGGATCTTGAAGCCCAATGCTAGGTTTTTGATTTAACAAAATACACTCATAGGACAGTTTAGGAGCAGCAACCTTGGCCTCAATTAATTTTTGGTAGGCACAGTGCATATATTACAGTTACAACATAATAATATCTCCAGTTAGTTGATAGTCCTTTCAGCAAAATAAAAGATTATCTTAGTTTGCTTGTACTTCTGTTCTTAAATTTTCATGCGAATGCTTTTCTAGCACAGTGGTAACAATCTTTTGGTGTTATGTGATGAGCTTTAGAGTGTGAACAATTGATAGGTAGAGATAAAAGGTGGAGACTTGTTACTGCAATGTACGTAATGTCATGGCTCTACTGTTTAAGGCAAATGTCAAGAAGATGATCAATAGAAAGTATAGGGAGTCATGTGGAAGTTTGGCTGTTACTAAAACAGTCAAACTAACATTTGAAACTAAGATGAGCTTTCAAGCAAACACACCATAACCATCCATGCAAAAGGACCTTTCCTCTCTCTCATTAGCAAACACACTCAGTCTGTGAATGTATACCATGAAGATGTACAAGAAAACAAAAAAAATGAATTTACTCAATTAGAGATGGCCAAGAAAAGCAGCTGGCTCAGGTGATACCCCTATGGTCAAGGTCTATATTTTTGCACTCTCCACGTTACAAAACTCCAATCAGATTTAAACAAATATGTTCGCCCTATTACAACACACACGTTCATAATACTATGAGTATCGATCGTGGAAAATGCATGACATCCACACCATAAATCACTTAATTGTTCAAAGGGTGGAGATGATCTGTAGTAAGCACGTACATAAGACCATAAAGTTATTTGACAATAAATAAGATGGTTTGCTGTAAAATAACACAACTGAGCAATTAAATAATAATGAAGCATGCAACATATCATGCATATGCGTTACTTGAAAATATGAATATATAGTATAAATATTTCTCATTTTATTCTGTGGCAAGAATTTAACATTTTGTACGAAGAATATAAATTCAAATCAAAAAGTATGGAAAAAAATTAAATAGATGAAGAGATTGCTCTAGGCAATCAAAAAAGACTGGAAGTGTTCCATAGAAATCTGTTTAGTGAGTACCACACTGGCCGCTTTACAGTCAGGTATTTAAAATCAGTTTTGCAATTGTTCCTTATAAAGTCATTTTTCACACCAGAAGGCAAAATCTGTAATAATCTTGACTATACAGCACTTCACAGTCATTATTATGTATTCAGTGTCCCAACCTTCATTTCAAATTCTAGCCCCTGTTGTTTGTAACATTGAAAACAGAGGTTCAATGCTCCTCAAGTATCTGCAGTTTTCTTCTGAGAAAGTGTTTAGATTTTTTTTGAAAAAATTGTGGCTAAGCACTCTTAGAGTGCAGCTAAAGTCGCTGAAAAGCTCTCCAGTAACAGAATGAAGAGCAAATCTGTTTCAAACTGGGTGAGCCATGAAAACATGTTCTTTTTTTTCTGGTTCTTCAGATAAATCTGGTACATTAAATTCCTGAAAAGTGTGCTTTAAATAGCAATGAACCAAATGTGCATTGTACATAAGTTGGTTTAGTCAAAATCTAGATGTCCCAAGGATGCAAAGCGCTGGATGTGTATCACGTTATGTAATCAAACAATGCCCCTGCCTTATACCATCGTACAGACTGTGTTGAGATTTGGGTCAAATCGAACCGCTTTGCCTTCTGCTGACTTTGCATTTGTGTCATACATTGGGTTTTCAAAAGCTGCTTGACCATTATTGTTTTCATGTACTGAGCAGCCAGTATACTGCGCTTTGGGTGCTGTCCTGTAAAGAAAAGCAGAGAGGTTACACTTTCAGTTCTAAGCTTAAGGCATAATATCACTGAAATAATATCATGATGCACAGGAGGTAAGTTGACCAGTGTACCTCTGTTAGGCCTCTGGACAAGTTATCCACTCATTTCATTTCACTTTTCTTTCCCACAGCTCAAACTTTCTTTTTAAAACAGTTTTTGTCCAGCTCCCTTTTGAAAGTTATTATTGAACCTGCATCCACCACTCTTTCAACAATATAATGCATTTAGGACAACTTGCAGGGGGTGGCGTTCCCATGTATTTGCTGCCCTTGTCCTTCGAGATGGAAGTGGTCATGGATTTGGAAGGTGAACCAAAGATACACAGACAGCACCTTCCAAACCCACGACCACTTCCTCCAGAAGGACAAGGGCAACATGTACACAGGAACATCACCCCCTGCATGTTCCTGTCCAAACCACTCACCATCCTTACTTGGAAATATATCACCATTCCTTCACTGTTGCCAGGTCAAAATCCTGGAATTTTCTAAGGGCATTGTGGGTCAATCTACAGGACATGGCCTGCAGCAGTTCACAAAGGCAGCTCAGCGCTAGCTTCTCAGGGGCAACTAGGAATTGGCGATAAATGCTGGCGAACCAGCTGTGCCCACATACCATGAGCGAATAAAAAGTGTCGCTGAGAAACAACATTTCTCTCCTTTTCCCCATTGTCTTTTTTGCCAATTGTTTTTAAATCATATTCTTTGAACAGTTATACTCATGTCTCTGGAAACAGTGTTATTTTGTATTGAGAACCTGTATTGGAGAAACTGAGAAATATCAACTAGATTCTTGCATTGATGCATTCCTTTAGTTCTAATCAATTTAAGACTATTGATACAATAAATTGATGTCAGTTACAGAACACTGTCAAACTAGCACTATTCCAGCAAGCTGTTGTTTATCTCATCACTTGTTATCTAAGAGCACCATAGATGGTTGTGACTCGAGGCATTATCAATAATTAGCCTAACTTAAAATTATATATTATTATGTTGTGATCATCCAATTTTACAAAGTTAATTAGGATGTGAACATGTTACAGAGATTTATTATATTATCCGTCAGCCTATTATTAGGTACAGGCTTTAGCTGTGCTTTCAAACAGCATTTGAAATTTTGGGTTCAATTTTTAGCTGGCATTAATGGTTCTTCAAGGTGTTTTAAATGAGGTTTTGAGCTGAAACACTAATTAACACCACCTGGCTGCTAGATTCAAACATCTAATCATGTCCATTGAGGAGGTTACATGGTAATGAGTAATTGCCCTAAAACCCTATCCTAACACCAACTGATTATTTGATATTAAGCAGGTTACAGATGTGGATTTCAAGATTTACTTAAATTGCCTCACCATTTCCTGTTTAGGAGCTCTTGGATCCAAGAAGAGGAGCTCTGAAAAGCATCAGGAGACTTTCCAGGACACAACCAAAATTTCTCCCATTTTCCAGCAATAATTGTTATCCGAGGGCTTATAGGAATCCCCAAGAGAAAGGGAGTTGTGGGTCATGGCCACCCACAGTCTAGATGAGGAATGGGAGAACAATAACAAGAAAGAGCGGCAGCAGCTGTTGCAGGAGAGGAGGACAGGTTGGTAAGGTGCTGTCCTTTATCTCCTGTTGACATAGAGAGGAAGAAGGAAGTCCTATCTCCTCTACTTCAGGCATTCCTCTTTCGAGAACACATCAACTCTTTCTCTGCACTGTATGTGATCCGACACAGTGTCACTATTTGGCAGTGAGTGCATTGCACAGTGGAATTTGAGTGTGAAGAATCTATATGCACCACTCCACAAAAATTGTCGAATTAATACTTGTGTTAAACCTTCTTCTGAAGTATGGTTCAGCACCGAAGGAAAGGTAAAATTACCATCAGGACAAAAATTAAGAACTAAATTTAGACTGGCAAACAGGCATGACATGTAAGCATAGCATATATTTAATGACTGTTTCAATATTTGGCAAAAATAACCTCCACAATCATTCGTTGCACAAAATAGGAACACCCTGTTTTTGAGCGCTTCATTAAAGTCAGTATATAATCAGAGGAATGTTAGTTGATACCAACCTTTGTTTATAAAGGTAAAACCCAAATCCTGCAAATATTAGAGCAAAAAAAGGCACAAGGATGGCGATGGCCACAGAGCTACTGTTAGTACCATGTGGTGGATTAGGAGAATTTAAGCCATGAGTTGAGTTCAGACCTGTAGCAGAAAGTTATATTAATGAGACATAGCAAATTAGCTATCACATTGTCAGACACTTGCTGGTGCAAATAACAGCTGACAAGTTTCCCCACAATCCTCAGAGAAATATCTTTCACATATAATATGCGCTTGTACTTACAAATTCTTAAGTAGCTATTGGAATGACTGCTATTAAATTTAGTCATAACTGTGTAATATTCATACTGCGAACATTAGCTATCTGGATACATTTTAATAGCCTACTACTCACTGATCAACCATCAGCAGTCAAATTTACCCTGCCCATACTTGTCACTTTAATAGTGACACTCAACCAACCAACACAATTAAAATATTTGACAAGCACCTAATTTTTCAATAGTTCATTTCTATGTCCTGCAATATATTATATATATATATATATATATAAAATACAACACATATCACAGAAAAGTCATTTGTACTTTTTTTACAACTGATATCATCATAGTTTTTCTAACAAGATAACTCATGGATCACCAATGATACTACAGTTTCATATCAGCTCAATTCAATGTTTGGGGAGTCTTTAAAACTATCATTTTAGGGTAATTGATAACAGTGGCTTTAATCAGTATTTGTTTTGATTTAATGGGAAGATATGTTATGTACTACAAAGAGACAACTTCAACTGTGCAAATAAAATTGTACTTTAAAGCTCGTAACATTAAACAATAAATACACTTGCAAAGCTCCATCACAATCATGCACAAATAAGCACAATTCAAAAGAAAGACAATTTGAACTGTTTCATGTTTACACAATCTGTATTATTTCATTATCTCTCCATCCTAATTTTTGAAGTCATTGATAATGGCTCCATGGAAGAATTTTTTTTGAAATAACATACACCAGTATTACCAAGTACTTCAGTATGGAGATATAAAAGGTGAGAAAGAAGTTTTACAACAAAATAACACCCATAACAATATGGTAAGACCAAATTGACACCATCATTCATTTTGTAATTTTGAATATAATAATAGGACATCATTAGGTTTAACATTCTTTACTAAAGTTAAATATTAATTGAAAATAACTTGACAATTTAAATGCAACAAATTATACAGGAGGATAAGTTTGAATAAGTAATTTCTGTGAAAATATAACTGGTGGATGTGACATGATAATATGTTTTCACAAGCATGAGCCTATGTTATAATGGTCTGTACATTTTATTTATTCAACTGTAAATAAGGTTTTATGTTTCAACGTCTACTCTTTGAAGGTCATAAAGTCTGTCAACTGTCAGTATTCTAAGGACAGTTATAGATTAAGACCAGTGTGTGAAGGACGTTTGCAGATGGCCAACAGCTTGTGAAAGCCTAGCATGAGGTGAGTCTGCAAACTTTACTCAGCACTAGCTTTTTTAAAATTTGTATAATTGGAGTGAGATAGCCAATATTTAATAAGCCATTTTCTTAAAGTTTTACATATTGATCCTCATCTGTGGTTATTTTCAGCCAGGTTGACATTGTGGTTCTGTAATTAGCCTGGAAAAGTATGTGAGACTCGGATAAGAATGGAATTGGGCTCAAGCTTGGGATCGTCTATGAAATCCCAAGTCAATAGATTGGTGAATGAAAATGTCTTTCATCGCCTTATAGATGGTGAATGGCCACATAAGGAAGGTGCTGGCATCCAGACAGCAAAAGAATGAATCACAAAAATTAGAAGAGCATTGTTTTTCCTCAGAAGGTTGATGGAGATAGGAAAGCCCTAACATAGCCGCGGTATAAATATTTAATACTGATAGATAAAATATGGCTGCTACCAGCTAGACAAACATTACTTTCCACTCCCATCTGAACTTGGTGATACTAATTTAGTATTTAAGGGCTAAGCTAGGAGTAGTGTACTAGAACGTGATGAAGTTATTAGAAAAATTCTTCCCAGATGAATTCCATTGTGGTAAATTACTAAGCAGAGATTCAAAGAAGGAAACACAGATTCAATTGTGGGATACGCCAAGGTGACACTTTTACTGATGTGCAACTGATATTTCAGCCCCTCAGCCAGACACAGCTTACAGGAAAAGAGGAAACAGAAAGTAAAATCTACTTACGTAAAGCTGACCAGAGCAGGAAGACCATCAATAGCATTTTACTTTGCTCAACAAAAAAAAAGACTTAGAAAATAAACAGTGGCCAGTAACTTTTCCCATATTTCCTCCTTTCCCTGATACTTAGGCAGCTTATTTTGTGCAGCTGCCTCATGAGACAAAACAATATAAATATTAGACTGGGGACTGGGACAGGGATGGGTAGAAAACAAATCTGAAGCAATTCAAAGCGACTTCAGAATCATTGTTTTGTTTTTAGCTGTGCTTCTTCTGTTGCAGGTGTGAAATTCTAACCTGCTTCACATCTCTCAGCCTCTATCTCTCAAGCCACCTAATTAGTTTTTAAAACTTGGAGGAGTTAAAGGATACCTTTAAATGAAGAGAATAAAACAAGGAGTTTTACCATAATTGAATTGGACAGCAGGCATAATTAACCCGCTCAGCAAGACTCTTCTACTTGGCCAATGCAGTTGACATCTCGCAAAGTAATAAAAAAGGCAATCATCCTCATTGAAGAAACATATATATTATTTCCAACTGAATGTGATTACCACCAGACTTACCTAGTCTCTGCAGTCCAAATTGTCCATAATCTTCACCCTGTATAAATCCTTGAAAGACATATGTGGCACCATCAGGCTCAGCAGAAACCTTGTAACATATAAAAAAAACTGTTATAATAAATTGTAATGGCGGACTTTTCAAACTTTTACAACAGAACAAAAGAAACTGATGGAAGAATACACACACAGAAAATACCAGTTTGTGGAGGACACTAATATGTAGAGATAATGATGTCTTTTGCCACATTATGAGCACATTTGGATTGGGTGACCTTAAGTGAAGTGCCATTTGGTCCAACTGGCCTATTTGGAACTTATGCTTCACCTGAACTTCAGAATTATAGCTTTCTATTTGCGAGACAATAACAGCAATTACAAGAAATATTTACATTTGTAGAATGACATTAATATAACACAATATCTTTATAGGAGCAATGTAGATCAAAATTTCAAAAGATTTCATGTTGGGGATGGGGAAGAAAACCCCGTTTTCACCAAAATGTGGTAGGAGTCCGGAATGCATGGACCAGGATAATAGTTGTCGTGGAAAAACTCATAACCTTTAAAAAGTACTTGGACGAGCACTTGAAATGCCATAACATTCAAGGTGTCGACCTAATTTGGGAAAACGGGACCCGCGTTAGTAGTGGTACATTTTTGGTAGACAGAATTGATGGGCAAAAAGGCCTTTTCTATGCTGTATGATTCTAATGATAAGGCAGTACTGAAGTGGAAAAGGTTGTCTTCGTCATTGAGTAGGGACTGCAGAAGATTTCAGAGACAGTGAGAGGAAAGACCATAAAACAATTTGAAATTAAGGTGCCATCATGGAAATTGACAGCCTCAGTGATGGCGTGGAAATGTGATCAAATACAATTGAAGTACAGCTGAATGTTGTCAGGATTCAAGTGAAAATTTAAGTGTTTCAGATAATGTTGCAGAACAGCAGCATGTAAATGAAAAAACAAAGTCAATGTCAAGTGAGATCTTTGGGAGATACCAGAGGTAAAAGTGCAGGAGCTGGGCAGAAGTCATTGCAAATTTCAGGCGATGACTAGACAGAGAATAATGGAACTAGGCAAGAGCAGTTCTATTGAACTGGATGACAGGGGAGACATGTTAGAAGAGGACACCTGATCAACTGTGTCAGGAGCTGCAAACAGGTTGAAAGGACAGATTTAACATATTTTTTTCTGTAATTATAAAATAGCTTATGTTATTTTACTGTGAGAAACTATAGAAGGGCTACGGTAACAGTTTGATAGCAGATGTTCAATCATGGATTACCAGGTTACAATCCCTTGAGATAACTGGGAAATGGCACTCCTGTCTCAGATAGAAATAAATAAAATAATATTCCTAGTTCTGCACTTATAAAGAATGCTTATAAACTGTGCCTTTCAGGAAGCAGTGTTTAACCATTCCAGCAGTAAAAATAATTAAAAAGAAAGGTCTGGGTGACCTCTGAATTTTTGATCATTTCCATTGCCAATACTTTTCAATGGTCACTCTGTCCAATCACAAAACTCTCACAATGCAAGTGAATGCCCATTATTACTCCAAAAGCCTTCTCTCATTCTATTTTTTAAAAAAAGCTCCAGAAAGATGGACAAGTTAGTTATCAAATGCCTTCATACATAATCCCCTGACTACACCATGATCCTCTAATAATTTTCCATTTCTGTCCATCTTGGTGGGACTACTCTCACTTGGTCTATCCTTATCTATCTACCCATGGAAGCAGATCACTTGTAATGGTTTCCTTTTTTAGCTCAATTACCCCTCAATTGTGTTCCCCCTTTGATCCATCCTCAGTCCTTATCCTCATGCTGCTCCTTGCAAATATTATCCAAAGATATTTGTTTTCATACAGACACTAATGACACCTGGTCCACCATAACGAAATTTCTCGTGATTCCTCCACTGTTGCTAAATTATCAGACTGCTTATCAAACATCCAATGCTGGATATAAGGAAATTTTCTCTATTTTCAAATCAGCAAGTCTTTGGTGTTTGCTCAAATCTCTGTTATTTAGCAACCATCTCCGTGGCAACCTGCTATAACTGTCTGAGACTAAACTGGACTGTTCAGAACTTTATGTGATATTTAGTCCTGAGATGAACTATTGACCCACTGACTGTGTTATCACGATGACTGTTCATTTCCAACTTTGTAATATCATACATGACTCAGTTCATCTGACACTTAATCCTTCGTCCAAGCAATTGTTACCATAGATTTGATTATCCCAACACGCTTCTAACTAGTGTCCCATCTACTACTCTCAGCAGATCTATGATTATCCAAAGTTTTACTGCCCATATACTTACTTTGTCAAGTCCCATTTACTTATCAACCCTATATTGATTTCTAGTCAAGTAAATCATTGATGCTATTTTTGTTTTTGCTTGCAAATCATTACTTTAGTTCTCCCAATGTTTGTAATCTCCCTCAGCTCTAGAAATCTCTATGATATTTAATCTTATCTAATGCTGCTGAACTCAGCATCTCAGCTTTTAAGTACTTCACTATGCATTTGGGCATGCTTTGAGTTATCTTGAGCTCAAGCTCTGAAATTCTCTTCCCACATCTTTGTGATTCACCATTTCATTAAAATCCAAATTAAAACGTTCCCTCAAAATTATCTTTGACCAGTATTTGGCCTACTGGCCTAATATCACCTTCTTGCTTAATTTGCTACCTCAGTGCTCCTTGAGACATTTTATTACATTAAAATACAACATAAATATCAGCTGCATTTCTGGCTTGGATAACTTCTGATATTCAGGGTCACACTGGGTTAACATAGGCCTACGTTATTAATATTGAACTCTTGAAAGCCATTTCGTGTTAGCCAGTTAATCATATGCTTATCAATCAGTAGAGGTTGGTGTTCTCATAGAAAAACATCTTAAACATACCAAGTTCATATGGGACAAGTAGTAAATATTCATTCTCTGCTCTGTGAAAGTGGGTATCATATTATTGGGTTAATATTACCATTGCAAAACTGTGTAAAACAGCTGAGTGAGGCATTCAGTTCAACATTTTAATGAGTCTTCAAAGGAAATCAAAATGTGGAAGGATATAAAATGTGGTGCTGCCTCACTCCAACTTATTTTGGACTATTAGATTGATACATAAAAAAGATTGCCTGGAGAGTGAAGAAAAATCTGCTGTGTTTGGGAAGATTAGTTGTTTACTTGGGTTTATTTAGCTGCTTGAATTCTCAGTTGTGTGTTACTGTTTTTAAGAACATGTTGTTATTCAGTTTTAAATGAACCTGCCAGAATGACTCAGCTCGCAGGACCATACTTACATAACCATCCATTGCCCATTTATCTTTGATCTTGCTTAAAGAAGCTTGGGCAGCTGTTTTTGCATGATACATTAGAAGCATGAGGCGCGTTTCCTGGCTTTTGTAGACACCTAAAGGACCAAAGGGAATCAAAAAATTATACTTAAAAATGGATCAACGGCTCTTTGAATCCAAATTAATAATGGAGAAGTTAAATAAGTCTAGTCAACTACATGGATGATTAACATTACTTTCGACACACATTACTTTGTTATACTCTGACAGCATGACAAAGCTCATAAGGTGTTGGGAATATATCATATTTAAGAGGGAGGGCAGCACAGTAGCACAGTGGTCAGCACTGCTGCCTCACAGCACCAGGGAGCCAGGTTTGATTCTACCATCAGGTGACTGTCTGTGTGGAGTTTGCACATTCTCCCCGTGTCTGCATGGGCTTTCTCCGGGTGCTCCAGTTTCCTCCCACAGTCCAAAGATGTGCAGGTTAGGTGGATTGGCCATGTTAAATTGCCTGGCAGTGTCCAAGGATGTTCAGGGTAGTTGGGTTAGCAATGGGAAATACAGGGTTGCAGGGATAGGATAGAGGTGTGGGTCTGGGCAAGATGCTGTTTGGAGGATCTGTGTGGATTTGATGGACTGAATGGCCTGCTTCCACACTGTAGGGATTCTATAATTCTTGTTATTTAAACTGTAAAATATGCAATTTGCTTAATATTGGACTTTAATCTCTGTACAAGAAGTTACTTTTAAATTAAAAAAAAATAAAGTTACCTTTAATGTGGAATATTACAAACTATTACACACTTGAAAATAAAAAAAAGAGTGGAAATGGCTACCAAAGCCTGTCCAGATATTTGGCTTTTATTGTGTTTTAAGGAGGGGGAGAGGAGAAGCAGACAGATTTAAAATGGAGCTCTGTGAGTCCCAGGAAGCTTAGAAGTGTGATCTTCAATGGTACAGCTAAGTTAGAGATGATGCATGTGAGGTTAAAATCAGAAAAACAAAATTCAGAAAAGTTCACAGGGCTGGAGAAGTTCAGAGGTGTAGCAGGAAGCAATGGAATTATATGCACAAAGTGAGTTGTATTCACTGCAAGAACAAGGCTAAGAAAATTAATTTTCACTGAATGACAAGAGAGAAAAATAACTTGAAATAGATTTTAGTTATGACAGGCATATCTTAAATGTATTTGAACAATTGAGGTCTTCAAGAGATTTATGTTGACTGAGCTGTTTTGGTTATCATTAAAATGCATTAATTTAATCTGAATGTATTATTCAAATTGAAGGAATAGTTAAAAAAAAAACTGAATGCATTGTTCCAGATGTCATCAGATTATGTTTGGTGAATTTCAACAGACTGGCAGTGGTTAGGTGAAAGCCTGCGCTCATCATAATATATAGACATACTCTCCTGAGTATTGCTAAAGCTTGGTGAAAGTAACAAAGACAAGATTAGGAGTGAGAAAATGAGAAAAGGATTAATATCTGTAAATAGCACAGCAAATTCGAGCATTGAAATGTCATGATCAGGAGTTAGACATACAGTGAGTGTATGCTTCATGCGCATACAGCATCCATAATAGCCACCTCAGACTATGACACTGAAGCAGAGGAACATAAAACTTGAGGATAATTGGGTGCATTCTGTACCCATGCAGGAAGGAAATGTTTCTGAAAGATATCTCAGAGAGTGGGCATTTTGGAACTAAGAAGCTTTTCATCTTCAAAGGGACTTGGGTGTATTCATACAAGGAATACAAATGGTTGTACAGGTACAGCACGCTATTGGCACATGGCACGTTGGGTGGGACTGGAGTACAACAATAAAGACAGCCTAATTGTACTGGACTTTGTCCAGTTGTACTGGACTTTGGTGAAATCACATCTGGAATAATGTTTGCAGTTTTTGTCTCCATATTCAAGGAGAATACGGTCTCTATATTTATTTGACATAGTTCCATGCCATATGGTACAATGACAGTTTACCATCCTGCAATAAGAGTTGTCTTATGATGAAAAGATGAGTAAATGGTATTGATATTCCTTTGAATTCAGAAGAATGAGAGCTAATTTTACTGAAACATAAAAAATTTTGAAGGCGCTTGACACAGTAAGATGTTGTTTTCCCTGACTGAAAAACCTAAAATATGGCACTTGGGAGAAATTAGGAGAAATTTCTTCACTCAAAGGATTGTGAACGTTTGAAATTGTCTATCCCTGAGAATTATGAATGCTCCATGATTGAATATATTCAAAGCCTCATTTCCACATATCACATACCTTCACTTTGGTTCTTTTCCCACCCTCTCCCTTTCACTTACTTAAAACTTTTGTACTAGTACCAAAATACTGAACGAGGGCAATTATATTTCCAATGGCCGGAGAATAATCTTGCATGAAACTAGTCATTCTAGTTCAATTAACCTTACATTCACAGTTTGCAAAAGTTTTGAACACATGTATGTGCTTCTAAATAGCTCAGATATGATAAGACATGGCTTGCAAAATAAGAGGTTTTGTCTTACAAACATAGCATAATTATCGTAAGAATTTAAGTTCTTGCTATGGACAATTCAGTAGATGAAGCTTACTTAGTCACCAGATGGCATTGACAATGTGCTGTGTGTGATACTAGAAAGGTAGTTTTATGTAATAAATTAAGTGTTGGTTAGAAGTCAAAGATTAGAATAAATGGAAAATGAGTTTCTCAGAAATTTGCTGTGCATGATATTTGGATATAGAGTTAAGGCAGAAAGGGATAATTTGAATCGGTTGAGGCTCTTCAGATGTGTAGACAAAGGCATAGCCTAGCTGAGCTAAGTGATCCAGTTCTTAGTAGTGAACAGCAATACAGTTGATGTCAAAGGACAGGATAATTTCTGTCTTCTCTGATAAATTACATTTTCAGATATTTACTATACCGCAGAAAGTAATGAAAACTCATAAAAGCTTGCTCAGCGAGCTTTTCAAAGTGAGAAACTAAGCTTTACAGACAAGAAAGATGATAGAACTGAAATAAGGCTGTCCTTATTGATTGATCCCAGCCAGTGCAGATACTAGAACAAAAGAAGTAGCCTCAGAAACTCAAGGTTTGGCAATTAACAATTGGTCAGTCTTTCTGATCCTGATTACTATCCAGTAGAAAGTTGTTGGAAGGATAGTTATCAATAATGGGGAAAGACAAAATACCTCATCCCCCACTGCTCAGCATTATAGAATTTATAGAATCATTCAGCTTTCCTTTCACAAATATTATTGATGAAACTGTACCTGAAAGTTGCAACTCCATATTACTGTTTGTGAGAGTTGCATTTACTCTGCCTGTTGAGATGTTATAACTAGTAACGGTCAATGTCATGGGCTGTTTCTTTCCTTTGTAATTATAAGACCCCTTCCAAATATAATGCGGGGCAAAGACATCATCTGGAACTGAAAATTAGAAATATTTTAGTGACTGAATCAGGAAGTCAACAATTTGCATATACAAATGACTGAATTTAATGACACAGCATGAAATCGGAAAACAGAATAACAGTTGCCGAATATTATATTACACATCTAATATTCAGCTCTATTAAACTGAATGTCAGTCAAGTGACCAATGCAATTGTACCTGTTTTGGACTCCACCCATATTAAATGCCCCCCTCACAATTTTTTTTTAATTCAGTGTGTAGTACATTGTCCAAAAACATAATGAAAATGATTTAATTTCTATGTAGGCTTTGCGCGAGTATGCTCCTCTTTTCCTTATAACAAGGAATATCAATGATGTTTAAGTATTGATCTCCCCACATTTTGAAGGAATAAGCGTTGCCAGGTCAAGCAAATCTTGGAAAATAAAACTTCCTTGACACTGACTAGATGAGACAGAGCCGTTGAGGAATACCAAGATAACAGGAAAGAACTCAAACAAGGAATTATGACGGCTAAAAAGGGCCATGAAATGTCTTTCGCAAGCAGGATTTAGGAAGATCCCAAGGCGTTTTATACATATATAAAGAGCAAGAAGGTAGCTAGGGAAAGGGTAAGTCCACATCAGGGCAAAGGAGGGAATGTATGCATGGAACTGGAAGAACTGGGTGAGGTACTCAATGAATACTTTGCATTGGTATTCACAAAGGAGAAGGACATGATAGATGGTGAGTGTCAGGAGGGGTATGTTGATATTCTAGGTCATGTCATTATTAAAACAGAGGTGGTGTTCGGTGTTTTGAAAAGCATTAAGTTAGACAAGTCCCCAGGACCTGATGGGATCTATCTCAGAATTCTCAAGGAAATTGCTTGGGCCTTGTACGAAATCTTTGTATCCTCTTTTGTCACAGGTGAGGTCCCAGAGGACTGCAGAATAGCTAATATTTCTCCTTTGTTTAAAAAGGGCAATGTGGTAATCTGGGAAATTTCAGGCTGGTGAATCTTATGTCATTAGTAGGGAAATTATTGGAGAAGATCTTTGGGATAGGATTTACTCACATTTGGAAAAATACAGACTTATTAATGACAGGGAGCCTCGCTTTATGTAGGGAAGATTGTGTCTCACAAACTTGATTGAGTTTTTTGAGGAAGTGGCAGTGATGATTGATGAGGGCAAGACAGTAGATGTTGTCTACATAAACTTTAGCAAGGCCTTTGACAAGGTCTTTCATGATAGGCTGATTCAAAATATGAAGTCACATGGGATCCAAAGTGAGCGAGTAAGATGGATACAGAAATGACTTAGTCATAGAAGACAGACAGTAATGGTAGAAGTGTGTTTCTCTGACTGGAGATCTTTGGCCAGTGGTGTTCCGCAAGGATCAGGTCTGGGATCCCTGCTGTTTGTAATATACATAAATAACTTGGAGGAGAATGTAGGTGCCCTGAGTAGTAAGTTTGCAGATGACACAAAAATTGGATGAACTACAGATAATGAATAGGATTGCCAGATAATACAGAAAAATATAGATAGGCTGGAGACTTGGGTAGAGAAATGGTAGGTGAAATTTAATCCAGAGAAATGTGATGTGATTGAGTTTTGAACATCTGATGCAGGAGGGAAGTATACAGTGAATGGCAGGAGCCTTAGTAGTATTGACATACAGAGGAATCGAGACATACAAGTCCACAATTCACAACTGTGGCAACACAAGTGGATAAGGTGGTCAAGAAGGCTAATGGCATGCTTGTCTCTATTGGTCATGGCATAAGAATTGGCAAGTCATGTCACAGCTGTATAGAACTTTAGTTGGGCAGAGCATTTGGAAGAGAGCGGACAGTTTTGATTGTCACACTACCAGAAGGATGTGGAGGCTTTGGACAGGGTACAGAAATGGCTTACCAGGATGTTGCCTGGTTTGGCGTACATTAGCTGCAAGGAGAGATTGGACAAATTTGGTCTGTTTCCATGTGAATCTCGAAGAATGATGGGTGACCTGATAGAAGTTTACAGCATTATGAGAGGCATAGATAGAATGCACAATTGGAGTATGTTACCCAGGGGATGTAGCTTTGAGGTAAAAGTGGGTAAGTTTTAAGGAGGTGGGAGAGGCAAACATTTTACACAGACGATGGTAAGTGCCTGGAACGCACTGTCAGAAGAGGCGGATACAATGGCAATGTTTAAGAGAAATTTTGACAGATATGCAAATAGACAGGGAAAGAGAGTTGTGGACAGCATAGAAGCAAGAAGTTTTTAGTTTAGAAAGGCATGTGTCAGTGCAGTCTTGGCGAGCTGAAGGGCTTGTTCCTGTTCTTTTTTCTTTGTTTTTTTATTACTATTTTTACTTTGTCCCCAATTTGACACAAATCAAACCAGAAAATAGCAACTACAATGCAACTAACTAATTTGGTATTAAAAATAATTGTATTAAAAAAATTAAAACGTAAAATTCTCATCTACCCATGTGAATAATTAAGCTTATCAAAGTTTTAATAAAATGTGCCTACCATTCAGTTTCGGGCTTGGGGTTCCAATTGATGGTCTGTTACTCTTCTCTGATCTCTTTGAACCAGCTATGAAAACCAATAGTGAGAAAGTTCTCAAATATAATATCAACAAATCTTCTAATTCATTTGTCAGAAATTTCCGTGAGAGTTGTCTGGACTTTTGACAAAATTTTGATGGAAGATCAGCAGATATCAAGTTGAAATGTGGTCAATGGCCAGATCAGAGATTTTTCCAACATGTTAAAAGTTATGCCAGGTAACTGGAGAACATTTGCACAGTTCTACTACCTGCATAAGTTTAAATTTTGCAAAGCTAAAAATCTACACTGCAGAACAAAAATATTTCTTGAATAGCCACTCCCATCAGATCTATATATATCAAAATCATCATCACTTTAATAAGTTGCATTTTTATTTTCTAGATACATCTATTAAGTGGCACTTAACCATGCTATTAACTTCATCAAAAACTGACCATGGGCCTCAAATGTTTCAAGAATAATAGTCCAAACTTTGTTTTAACCAGCATCTGATAAACTGGCACTCTCGATAAACTGAAAAAAATTACACATCCGAATACAAGAAGTTTACTGTATTATCACGATCTCTGTGATGTCAGAGTAGACAGCTGAGGGCTTTCTGCCAGTAAGTTTTATTTAAGGCAATGTCGCATTATTCTCTAAGTGATTTATGTTGTATATAAAGTTTAACAGTGATGTGTATACCTCCTGCATTATGTTTCTGTGACTTAGTGTGCATTTTTACATCAGTTATGCGGATCTCTTGATCAACTGGAATGTTTGATCAAACAGCACATTCCTGGTTCCATAAGTGCCAATTAATAAAATGTTTGCTGCAATTAAATTTATGTGTTTTACTTAGTAGATTTAATAATGTCATAAAAGTATCAGGATTCCTGCATTATTAGTTTGTCACCTTGTAATTTTAAGAATTAGCTTCAGTTAGCTATATTTATGCCAATGAACCATTATTATTTATAGCATGGTTGACATTTGTTTTATCTTACTTAAGAATTACTTACAACAAAATATTTAGATAATAAACAGACAAAATTTGATTATCACTCAGCATACCATGGTATTTTCATATTTAAGCAAGAACTGTTTGTGAATCTAAAGTTGCATCGGAAAGTGTGACTGACACACGCGTGAC
This sequence comes from Ginglymostoma cirratum, assembly GCA_024137785.1. Classification (NCBI taxonomy): domain Eukaryota; kingdom Metazoa; phylum Chordata; class Chondrichthyes; order Orectolobiformes; family Ginglymostomatidae; genus Ginglymostoma; species Ginglymostoma cirratum. The sequence continues at coordinate 2,179,869 of JAHRHZ010000076.1, forward strand.
TGAAAATTGCAATTATTTGTTCTCACTTGCCAGACATCTATTTCTGTAATTCTCAACAAAAGCCTTAAGCTTACAGCACTCAAGTGATTACTGAAAATGATAGGTCTAAACATCTTACCATGACAGATGGGTGATTTTCCTGTCCATGTCCCATCAGACCGGCATGCTCTGTGTTCTGATCCTCCAGCTAAGAAGAATCCAGGCTGACAAGTGTATAGCAACACATAACCCAGTGAGGGAAGATCCATCCCAACTACATTGGCGTGAGAAGGTGTTTCTGGCTGTTTGCAGTTGTGTGCTGCAATAATAATTATTACATATGAATTAGAATGAAAACAATAGTGCAAAACAGGAAAAAAAATAACACTTTTCTTCCAAGCACTCTTTTTCTTATATGAGTTTTAAATTGTCTCAAAGTAAACAAAATTAGTGGTTAAAAAGTATATTTATTGATAATTACTGACTAATATTCACCAGGAATTAATTTGGTGGTGGGTTAATGTTTGTACATTTGGATTCATCAATAAAAATAAAATTTGTACAATGTGTATCACAGGTCACTGATTTACTTTTGATTATTTACATCTCTGACAAAGTTGAGTTCCATTCCTAGGAATATCAGTGACAAATATCAAAAAAAACTAAACATCGAGAAGAAAACTCGAAAAGAGTTCTGTAATAATATCTCTGAACGGGTTGATTAGAAAAATAAGTTAAATTTAAAAATAAACAGAAAAAAAGATAATGGAATTACTTAACAGGATAGGCGGGACATAAAATTAAATAGAGAACCAGGAGTGGAAGATATTTATCTTTACCTGCATTTAAACAGGAGCTAAACAAGACAAATTGAAAAAGGGGAGAAATATATCTTTCACCACACTTTTTATCGATACTTCCTCGACCTTGCTATTCAAATCATAAGAAATAGGAACCCCTTTACAGTTGCTTTACCATTTCAATAGGATCGTGGCAGATCCAACATTCCTTATATCCACTTTCCGGCCATTTCCCCATAATCCTGCATTCCCTTACTAATTAAGAATCTATCTATCTGAGCCTTAAATGTACGCAAGTTCTCTATCCCTACAGGTTTCTGTCTCAAGAAGTTCCAAAGATTCTCAATCCTCTGAGAAAAGAAATTCCTCCTTATCTCAGTCTTAAAAAGGCACCATTTTATTCTGAGACTATGACCTTTGGTCTTACATTCTCCTATGAAGGGAAATATTCTCTTAGTATCGACCCTGTCAAGCCTCTTAAGAATCCTTTGTGTTTCAGTGAGATCACCTCTTGTTCTTCAAAACTTCAGTGAGTAGAGTCCCAACTCTTTGCTCATAAGACAATCCTTCCATACCAAGGATCATCCTAGTGAGCTTCCTCTGAACTGCCTCCAATGAAACAGCACCTTTCCTTAAATAAGAGGACCAAAACTGCTCAACAGCATACCAGATGTGTTCTCACCAGAACCTTGTACAGTTGCAGTAAGAATTCTCTACCCTTACAACACCCTTGAAATAGGGGCCAACTTTCCATTAGCCTTCCTGATGATCTACCGGACATGTGTAATAGCTGTCTGTGCTTCACACACAAGTACTCCTAAGTTCCTTTGCGTTGCAGTTTTCTGCAGTTTATTTTTTCTCCATTTAAGTAATATTCTACTCATTTGTTCTCCCTTCCAAAATGAACAACTTCACATTTTCCCACATTATATTCCATCTGCCAACTTTTTGCCCACTTAAGCTATTTATATCTCTCTGTAAACTATCTCTCCTTCACAACTTGCCTTTCCACCTGTTTTTGTGCTGTCTGCAAATTTGACTACAGCACATTTGCCTCATTCCTCCAAGACATTTGTAAAAATTGTAAACAGTTGTGGTCATAAAGTCAAAGTCATACAGAGGACAAACAGACCCTTCGGTTCAACTTGTCCATGCTGAACAAATTTCCCAAAATAAACTATTTCCACTTGCCTGCATTTGGGCCATAACCCTCTAAATCTTTCCTATTCATTTATCTGTCCAAATGTTTTTTGAAATGTAATAACTGTACTTGCATCTATCACTTTCTCTGGCAATTCATTCCACATATGAACTGCCTACTGTGAGAAAAATTAACCCCTCATGTTCCCTCTAAATCTTTCTCTTCTCACCTTTAAAATATGCCCTCCAGTTTTGAACTGCCCAACCCGAGGGAAAAGACCCTTGCCACTCACTTTATCTATGACTCCTGCAACTTTAAAAATCTCTGTAAGGTTACCCATCAACCTCCTACACTCCAGTGAAATAGGTCCCAGCCTATCCATATAACTCGAATATTATGTAATTCTAAATGCTCTGTTTTTACATCCTTTAAAATAGACACTAACATTTTACCAATAAAGGAATATTTGGCCTCTAGTGATATGCTCTTGTTTCCCAGATAACAAGGTGTGGAGCTGGATGAACACAGCAGGCCAAGCAGCATCATAAGAGCAGGAAAGCTTGATGTTTCGGGCCTAGACCCTTCACACCTTGTTATCCAGCGTCTGCAGTACCTATTATCTCTGCTTTTGTTTCCCTCTGTTTTTGAATAAGAATGTTACACTTTACAGTTTCCTAATCCTTTGGAACTTTTCCAGAATCTAAGTATTCTTAAAAGAATACTACCAGTACATCTTCGATCTCTTAGCTACATCCTTTCATATCTGAGGATGCCCTCCATCAGGTTCAAGAGACTTATTGGTCTTTTGTCCCATTGGTTCCCCTAGCACTTTTTCTCCAGTGATACATTTTGTATTTACTTCCTCTCCTCCTTTTTGCTCTTGAATATTTAGTAATTTCCAAACATTAATAATGTCTTCAACTCTGAAGACTGATACAGAGTATTTATTCAACTCCCCTGCCATTTCCTGGTTCCCCATGATTACCTTCCCTGCCTCACCCTCCAATGGGCCTATGTTAACTTCAGCCTTTTTAAAAATACATTTAAAGAAACTCTTGCTGTCTGTCGAGACATTATTTTTAAATTTACCATCAAAGTTTATCTTCACTCTCTTTATTATTTTTGTGATTGTCTTTTGTTGATCTTTAAGATTTCCCCAATCCTCTAGCTGACCACTTACCCTTGCCATATTTCATGTCCTCCCTTTTGATTTGATGCTATCCTTAACTTCTCCGATTAACCATGAATGGCTTATCACCTTTCTAGAATCATCCTTCCTCATTGGGATATATCTTTTTATAAGCCATTGATGATTTTCTAGACTGATTTATTCTCTGTCCCACCACATAGCTGCTGTTAGGGGACATATGGGCTACTCCTTCCAGTGTCTTCTTCCACTTTTTATTTCTTACCTCTGCCCGTATTGATTCTATGTCTTCTGATCCAAGATAATATCTACTATTGCACTTACTCTATCCCGTACTAACAATGCTGCCCCACCAACCTTTCTGCCCTGCCTGTTCTTTTAAAACGTCACATAGCTCTGAATATTTAGATCCCAGCTTTAGCTTTCTTGTAATCATGTCTCTGTAATGGTATAAGATCATACCCATTAACGTGTATTTGTGCCTTTAATTCTTGAACTTTGCAAGTAAGTAAAATACCATTAATTTTACTGTTTTATCATTTCTCCCCTTGGACTCATCCCTGTGGAACCTGACTTGTTACAGGTCAGCAACCCGAAAAAAAATCCACTTATCCTTGCTCATTGTTTCTTGCCCCATTAGCCAATTCTCTATACATGCCAAAATGTTACCTCTAACACCGTGGGCTCTTATGATGTAACATTTTCTGAGGAATCTTGTTGAACACCTTCTGGAAGCCCAAATACAAAACTTCTATTGGTTACTCTCTATCTACCCTGGTTGAGATTTACTCAGAAACTCTAGTAAATTAGTCAGACATAATTTCTTTTTCATGAAGCCATGCTGACTTTGCTTGATTTGATTATGATTTTCCAACTATGCTGCTAACACTTCCTTACTAATTGATTCCAATATTTTTCCAACAATCAATGTTAGGCTGAGTGGCCTGTAGTTACCTGCTTTTTGCCTTGTTCCCTTTTTTGAATAGGGGTGTTACAATTGCAATTTTCCAATCCTCCAGTACTTATCCTGAATCCAAGAATTTTTGGAAAACTACAATCAATGCACCCACTATTTCTATAATTAAATCTTCTCGGATCCTCTGATGCAAGCCATCAGGGCCAGGGGGCTTATCTGCCTTTATACCTATTAGTTTGTCGAGTACTACATCTACAGTGATGGTGATGATACTTAATTTCTCCTCCATATTCTTTTGCATTAACAGGATTTTGAAAGTATCTTCCACCATAATGACTGATGCAAAATATCAGTATACACTCCTTCTCAACTTTCTTGTTCTCCATAACCATCTCCGCAGATTCATTTTCTAAGGGGTCTATCCTCACTATGACCTCACTTTCTTTTTGTATAGTTAAAGAAGCTTATTGTCACTGCTCACTTTGTGGTTTCCTCTATACTGAAAATGAAATTTGGGTAATGGCTTAGATGATGACTCAGATGCTGTTGAGTCCATAAGTATGTCTATAAGCTTCTTGCCACTTCAGTTCCCAATCCCACCCTGACACTAACCGTACTTTCAATCAAGCAGTTCACTGTACTTCTGGTCATAATATTGAGTTTAACACCTTTACATCTTGACACGAATCTTAACAACTATTAAGATTTTCTATTTGATATCCAGTTGTATTCATGGAGAATGCCTGCATTAGATTTACTGAACATGGTGGAAAAGTGGCCTAATGCATGGGTAGGGATCACTTATCAGTACAAAGTTGCTGAGCCCATCACCTACCTATCTTTTTTCCACTACATGCTAGGCCTGAATACCACCATTCACCTTCACTCATCTTCACCACCAGTTGCATCATTGTGTACCATCTACAAAATACACTGCAAAAATTCACCACATATCCTTAGTCTATACCTACAATCAGTTAGGAGAACAAGGGTGGCAGATGCTTAGGAACAACATCACCCGCAAGGAACCACCTTCTCGAGGGCAATTTAAGGATGGGAACTAAATGCCATCCAGCCAGAGACGTCCATGTCCTGTCAATGATTTTAAAATTAAAACACAATTACAATACTTAAAAGACATTTGGGCAGGTACATGGATAGGAATGATTTAGAGGGATATGGGCCAAACACAGCCAAATGGGATGCTTTCAGTTCAGGAATCCTTGTCGGCATGGATGAGTTTTTATGCGGTATGACTCTATAACTCCCTCCTTAGCAACACTGTGGGTTTACCTACACCACATAAAACATAGATGTTCAAGAAGGCAGCTCGCCACCACCTTCTTGTGGGTAACCAGGGATGGGTAATAAATGCTGACTCAGCCAGCAATCCCCTGAATGAATAAGATAAGCAATCATTTCCGTTTTGCCAGATTTCCCTTTCTTTCCCCCTTCTCTGAGGTTCTGTTATAATTAACAACCCTTTTCCTGGACTCAGCTTCTGTTCTAGCTAGCACTTTTTATCCATCCCTAATTTTATTTGAACTGAGAGGATTGCTGGGTCATTTCACAGCCTGGTTAAGAGTCAATCACATTGCTGTGGGTTTGGATTCACAAGTAGGCCAGATTGGGTGAGGATGATAAATTTCCTCTTCCAAAGACATTTGTGAAGTAGACATTTTTGTGCGACAATCCTGATTTCTATTACTGTGGTTAGCTTTTAATTTTAGCTTTTATTTAAATTAAATATCCCTTATCATTTATGGGGACATTTATGTCCCCAGAGGATTTAGTCTGGACCTTTGGATTACTCTGGATTGTTAGCTCTGCAACATTTCTGGTACGCCAATTTCTCTCTGACACCTATAGTCTATACAGGCTATAGTCCAACAAAATTATTTCAAATGGCAGGCTTTTGGAGCACATCTGCTTCATCAGGTGAAGTCACTTCATGGCCAGGAGTGGAAGATGATAAGGTGAGGCTAGAATCAGACATAAGTGAAGCCATAGAGGCATAGAAACACAGAAAATAGAAGCAGTATTAGGGCATTTTGCGCTTCCGGCCTGCTCTTCCATTAAGTATGATCATGGCTGAGTACTCTGTTCCCGTAATCTCTCCACACCCTTTGGTCCCATTATTCCTGGCAACTATATATGACTCCTTTGTGAAACATTCAGTGTTTTGGCCTCAACCGCTTTCTGTGGCAGAGAATTCTGCAGGCTCACTACTCTCTGCGAGAAGAAACTTCTCCTCTTCACCTCAGGGAGGGTAGGTTATTCATGCAGCGACTTTACCATGACGCGGTGAGGGAACTCAAGAGGCCTTAGGGTGAAAAAGCCCTCGAAAACACTAAAAGCAATATGGACTTGGCTAGAATAGTATAAGATTCAGCCCATAGCATGGAGTCTTGCAGGAGTCTGTGCGGTGGCTCTGGCAAGATTTGTGGTCGAATCAGACAAAAATTCCAGCGAGGCCAATCTCAATGCCAGGAATATCTTACTCCATCTTTTATGCTTTTCACAAGATGCATGGCAAATTTCTCAATATGACTAATGCTTGAAAGTCCACTTGCAGGAAGCTTCTCCACTGGTACCTATCATTGCAATGTCCCAGCAAAGACATGTGCACTCAGCTCTTAGACTGTTCCAGGGCTGTAACTCCGGGATCTTCATTCACTGTCACAGTACATACTCACTTTCAGACTGGGTGCTCTAAGCACAATGCCTAGCATTGTTTTGGACTAGCTTTTTGTGCTTTACCCTTTCAGCCAGAGAACGAAGTCTCCTATTACCACTGTCTTTGCCTGAGCATTTAGTCTAGACACAAAACTGGGTAGCTTGTCACGGTCGACAGCTGGCCTCGGTCAAGCAAATAGCCTTTGATCAGACAGTCCCAACACAGTAAGTCAAAGGCAGCCTCCAATACCAGTCCAGGGTTCAGATGTACTTCACCTGCTCCTATTCAAAATAATAGACTGGGATCTTTTGCACACACCCACGACAGCCAGCAGTGCTTCTTTTTAACATGCTGACCAAAAGACAGCATTTCTGACATTGCAACACATATGCGGTAATGAATGCAGTCCATGCCTAGATTTTTGCATCTTAGAGTGAGAGTTGAACTGATGACATTCTGGCTCACTGAGAAGAATCCTGTTGAATGAACTATAGCTCAATTCATCTGTGCAACTAAAATTAGTTGTTGAATGCTCATTCATTCATTCAGAGAGCTTCTACCGTGATTGTTAATCCATGTTGCCAATTAGGTGGCTTGTCAGTAAGGAATCGGAGTATTATTCAATTTTATTACTAACACTTAAAATTGAGATTGTAGGACTTCATCATTTGAATACCTCATCTTCGTTAGATTAGACAGAATTTATCAAATGCTTTGGAAGTAGTTTGAACTGTAAATAGTAGTTGAGCTCAGACCAGATGCAAAAATTCTTAAAATCTCAAAATTTGTAGCCAACTTGTACCCTCAAGTGACATTGGGATGGATAGGTGTCAAATGTATATTCAGAAGGAAGGCTGTCCATTTAAATACTGTAATGGGGTGTACACCTCAGATTTAACATCATATCTTTCAGATTTAACAAGGCTGAACCTTGGGAAACCTCACGTGAAGGAAGGCAAGGGTTAATTTATGGAAATATTAAGTGTCTTTCCAACACTGTTTGTGGGTCAAAAGTTGTGAGAACACCACCTCCCTACTCTGCCTGCCATTGGGCTTCAGCTCTCTGTCATCCACCCCATGATGCTCACGACCAGACTGAGACTGCATTCTCTCACCTGTCCATTGGAATCATGGATTAGAGTGCAGCCAGGATCAAAGGTCCAATGCCATGCCTCTATACCCATAAGGATTGGGCTCCACCCTTACAAGATCTGGACACCTCCAATCCATACTAACACTAATTCAGCTGTAGATTCCCTGTCTGGGATGTGGCAACATCCAGAACATTGCCATTCAACAAGAAGCCAAATCAATTCATCAAGTTGGTTTCCCAGCAGAAAGGTTGCGAGAATATAAACAAAGGTACACTTTGCAATTTGAAGTGATCTTGCCAGGCACAAAAGGGTAATTAATAGAGTGGAAGGTGACTTGTGTGGAGGCTCAATATTGTCAAATTTTCAATGAACTGAAGGACTTAAAAATAAAGTGATTTTTCTTTGAGGACAGAGCATTACAGTTTCTTTTTATTTAGTCATAAATTCAGGTCTTGCCAGTTGAGGAAAGTCTGCCTGACCTATTATGTCTCTCCGTTTGCAGATTATATCCCATTTTGCAGACTAGGCTTTTGACATTTTATTCCAAGTTCTGCACGGTCTCTAATTCCCTAAGATAATGAAGCAGACTCCCATAATATTCAAACCATGTCCTCACCATTCCCATTCCCATAGGCAACATAGTTCCTTGCCTTTTACCTTTTCCAACTCTATCCAACCTCAGCCCTAGCAACAAAACATTGTAAAGTCACTTGGAACATCTGAGCATCAGCTATCTACCACTGGAGAAATAATGTGTAAAAATACCTAATCATTTCACTCAATGTAAAAATGTCAGCATGTTCTGACTTTCAGGACCGATTTGTTTTTATATTGAGTTAATTACATTATTTGAAGTCGAAATACTGCTGAATTCAAATCGCAAGAAAAATAAAGGCTGATATATTTAATCCAAGACTGAAGAAGACAATTTATTTCTTAACTGTAGATTTAAAGAATCCTACATCAATTACAAATTCCTAGTTGTCTTTCCGTAATACTTCACTTCAGAGAGCCCCTGCAAGTTTATTTTCTATACGTTTTATGAAAAAAAGCAATGAAACAAAGCCCTGAGCTACGCAAGGCTAAATGACAGTAAAATGGAAATTAAAAAAAACATGGTCAGTGCCACATGCAGGTTGGATTTTCAAATTTTGAATATGATAACATTTTAATCTAATAAAGAGTAAATAAAATTCCCATCATTTCCCTTATTCAACTGAACTTGTGGTCATCAGTTGTAAAAGATACTCTACACAATTTTAATGTTCTAAACCAAGCAAAATCACTCCGTAACAAACAAGCATTGATAAATATATGCAGAAGCTGTCACATATGCCACACTTTGTTACCAATCGATTGTTTTTTACACTTATGGATTAATTTACATACGTATGCATTCTGGTTGAATTCCACTCCAGGTGAGGTCCGGAAGACAAATTCGCGTGGTTGATCCTTGTAGTAAATGTCCCTTCTTGCATTGAAATTGGACAACACTTCCTACCTGTAAAACAATGCAAAAGGAACGGCTGAAAATCTGAGACCAGTTATTAAACATGTTAATCCATCATTTACCTTTTAATTGATGACTGTGCAGTATTTAGCAATTTAGCAAGTTGTTCTCTACCCTCTGTATTTGAACGTTATTAAAGAGCCTGGTTGGGATGCAAGGGTAGCTACTGGGTCCTTTGTTCCTAAAAAAAATTTCTTCAAGTTAAGAAAATAGCTACCAAACTTACATCAATTTATAGCATTTTTGTCACAATTCACTATTTAATATATTATTGAGAGTCTTCCACTGTTCCTTTTCCATAAGAGCAAGGTCAGAGGTGCATTGTTGTGCACAAATTGAATATGCATGTTTCAAGGCAGAAAAGGTACAGTGAAGACACTCATATTCCAGTACAAAATGAATTCCAATATAACAATGGTTTCAAAATTATTGCACCTTGGGAGAGGACCACATTTCAGCCAGGCTTTGTAAGGTAGAAAGATTTACTTTATTTCTGGAAATGGAGACAGTTTAATGATTTAAAAATCTTTCTGCAAAAAGGGACTGAACCAGGTTTGCAATTTGCTAACTTGTTTGAACATACAGGTGTTGACACGAAATGCTGCCGGTAATAAAATAATGAAAGAGGAGGCACTGTGTCACGTTTACAAGCCAAGTCACAATTTGGTGCTGGAGGAAAAGCAAACAGACATATTGCTCATTGGGTCTTGGAACCTTCATTATGTTAAAGATACAATATAATTGCAAATTGTTATTGCTGGCTGTTGATTCACTAACAAAGAATAAAAAATAATCCGTTGCAGTAAAACCTGAACAATTACATTCATAAAATATTGTATCTTCTCAGCTATTCTAGCAGTAAGCTTTGGACCTGCTACTACATGGTCTTGATGGCTATTGGCAGATGGCATATAAAATTATTCTTTTTCTGATAATTGCTAATTTGTTCCCATTAAATAGGAAGGTTTGTGACGGCAAAGGTAGAATTACCCAATTATCCTTTGACTTCCCATTTTATCGAAGTCAGATGTGATGATGGACAATTTCAATTTGGAATATGGTAAGATAAAAATTGCTCTAAGTATCCATTTGACAAATATCCTTCTGATATTTGCTGAAGGCTAACCAAGCTCCAAAATGGGGCAGTCATCATCTTTGCCCTTCATGGTGTTTTATTCCTGAGCTTCAATCTCTTGTTTTCTGCTTTGGAAGGGGTATAAGGTGGACCTGGAAGAAATCTATCCACAGCTCGATCCTGTAAACTGCAAATAAATTGTGGCTGCAACTGAAAATAAAGTCCTTTTGCATAGAATCATTGGGTGGAATTTACAGCTGAAAATTGGGTGGGCAGGACCCCCCACATGAATGTCAAATAGAGCGCCATGACACCACGTGAGCCATACAATGCCATTATGCCAGATTCCAAAATTGTGAAAAGTGAGTGGTGTGGATGTCTTCAATCTGCTTGCCATTTTGAAATTGCTAAGTAGCAACCTATTGAATTTGTTCACCCAACTGTCTGAAATTTAGCACTGCCTGCAGCATTTTTCAGACATGGTATCAGCTAAGAAAATGTTTAGGAGTGTGTTACGACACCTACCACCGGGTACACAAGGGCAGGAAGAAAGGGCTGAATAGAGAAGCAGATTCTACTGACGAAAGTGGCTGGGTCTGTATGTTTGCAAACTCATTTTTGAGCAATTAAAAAAACAGAGATATTCAAAGAGTATCAGAGATAGCAAGAACTGCAGATGCTGGAGTTGGAGACAACACAGTGTGGAGCTGGAAGAACTCAGCAGGCCAGGCAGCATCAGAGGAGCAGGAAAGCTAATGTTTCAGGTAAGGACCCGTCTTCTGAAGAACGGTCCCGACGAGAACATCATCTTTCCTGCTCCTCTGATGCTGCCTGGACTGCAGTGTTCCTCCAGCTCCACATTATGTTGTCTGTATTCAAAGAGTATGGTGCTTTCAAACCTTAACCAATTTCCTGCTCTGGTATTACCCCTCTGCAATCCTGGATGAGCATGCAGCCCTCCTTTGTGCCTCTAATTGGTCTCCTTCCTGCCAGATGGCTGCTAATGGTCATCCAAATGAACAGATGAGCTCAGACACTAGGGCTAAGAGCAAACTGACCAGTCTGTTTCAAGTTTGCCCAAAGAAAATCAAAAACTCCTTTCACATTTTAAATACAAAATGAGAACATAGTAACAACACATTGTAAGAAGTGATTTTAAATTGCTGGTGCAATTCATTGATGACTGGAGACATCACTTGTGAACTTTCCTATTCTTTTTTGTGCTAAGCTTGTCATATCAATGCAGTAAGCCACATAATCCTTTATTGATGAAGAAAAGTCTGATGACTAAGATTTGTATTTCAATCATGATGAACTCAATGAATACTAAAAAAGGATGGTAGCCTTGCCCTGTTGAGTTCCCTCTTTACCATTTGCAGAAGAACAGGAATGCCACAATGAGACTAAAATAAGGCACAATAACCAGTTTCCTCAAGCATTTAAATCTGAGGATTTCCCAAAATGTTCTGTATTTATGATCCAACCTTTTTTTCAATGTTTAAACCTACTGAGTTGCAGGCTTATAACAATCACAGTAAACTGGTGCTTCCAACAATGTATACTGGACACCTCATGTGACATTCATGTAATGCTTAACTGCAACCTGCATCAATAAATACGGCAAATTGACTCGATTTACAATTGGACTTGAAATGTTTCTTCAGAAAGGAAAGGTGTTGTACCTATTAGCTAGCCTAATGGAAAGTGCATGCCTTAGCTGAGGATCTGATCAAACCTTGTTGAATGGTCTGGTAACAGTGACCATAAAAACTCTCACATGGAAAATATGAGAGAACAACTGATTCCTATGGAATCATTTACCATCATCATCTCCCAATTTTATGATAAAGGCAAATAATGATATTTACAAATTAAAAAGCCCAGATTTTGCAGAATTGGAACAAATCTGAAGCCTTCCAAAATAATAGGTAGGACATAATTCTAAAATTCCTGCCCCCATTCTCAGTACCCCCTGTTTTTGTTGGTGACCTGGGGCTAAGTTGAAGGTACTATGTCCGCATTCTGCTCTCTTGACCCAGCTAGCTCCATTGCAGAGGTAAGCATCTCCTTGTCAATAATCCACAGCTAGGTTAGCTTCTTCATGACGATTTGATTTGATTTGATTTACTGCAGTGGAAAGTACTGCTTTGTGTGCTAGCCAGACAAATTATACCTTACATTAAGACAACGGGATAATAGAAAAGAATGCAGAATATAGTCTCACAGCTACAGAGAAGGCGCAGAGTGAAGCAGGGAACTACAGTACGATTTTTGGAACTATTTGAAAGGTGAGTACAAATTGTCATCTTTAAATAATCCATGTGAAATTATATCCTTATATAATTCCATGCTACTCATACCTTCCATCCCAACTCATGACCTTTCCTTGGCATTTCACCTGATATGCACCATGTACAGAACCAGTTAACAATACGGTAACAATGACACGTGTGATACTCTTCAGAAAATTAAACACTCTTTCATAAATATTCTTTTGAAAAAAGACCCTGTTGTTCATGCAACCGAGTATTATTGTCAAAAAAAAATCAGACCATTGAATTATCAATACCAGAGGCTTGAAAAGCTCCACCTATTTTAATCCTGTGCAAATAAATATTGAGACATTGATAAAAAAAGTTGCAAAATGAACAAATGATTATAACAACATAAATGCATCAATTGAAGAAAGTCAATAGATTTTCCCAGCTACCAGAACAGGTCCTGCAGAGAAAATATTTTTATGGGTCTAGGTTGTCATTCAAGCATGCATAATGAGGGCGAAGAACTAAGTCTTTCAGTGGAACTAGATTGCTACGCACTAGATAGATAAATCTGCTGAAGGCTAGTCGCCTTCAACTGTTGTTTTTGACTAATTCTGACACTTCATAATCAGGTAAGAAAACAGTTAAAATGAAACAGTGTTAGAATGTGATTTCATCTAATTCCTTGACTTTTTTCCCAGCCAATGCTTTAATCCTCTCTGAAAAAATGAAATTTTCAAATGACTGCAATCCACGAGTTGCCATTCTATTCATCTTAGAATGAAAATTGGTGTACATCATCTTGCACAAATTATTCTTTAAGCACTTGAGTAGAATGTCTATTTGTAGCTTCAAAATTCAGCACGATTATAAAATGGGAATGCGTCATAATTATGTATGACCGCTTTACCTTTAATATCATGACAAACTGAACACTGATCAATTGAGTTATTTCTTTGAGTTGCTAACTCAGCCAAATTAAGCCACTTAAATCTTGTTAATTGATATAAGCTAATTAGAAAGGTTTCTGTCCATGTAAGCATTAATGATGAACATAAAATATTAATTTAGGGCTTATAAAGGACACTGCTTAAAGTAGCACATCATCTCTGTAATACTTTGATTTTTGCTGTATCCATCACAGATAAAGTAATTAATTTTAACATAATTAATCTTTGTATTTTTCTTCCAGTTACTATCAAAAGATTTCATTCAGTTCAGGCTAACATGGGCATTTGGTACTTTAAACATTTCAGCAGCATTCCCAAATATATTCCAAGTTTCAAAATATGTCGACGTTGTCTTGGGATGTCATAATTGCTGTGCTGTTAAGTATTAAAGTTCTGTTGATTTGAACAAGCGTTAGTATGCTGTACTGTTTTGTTCATGTGTTCTATGTTCATCTTGTTTTCCACAAACTATTGACTTAAAAATAAATTATTGACCAATAGGTTATTTGTCCGACAAATACAAAAAAAATTGTGCTGAGTAGAAATATTCCCTTTCCTTTCAGTCGACATATTGATAATCATCAGTCTATGCATCTAGAAGAAACTAACATTAGAAGCTATCCCTATGGTGTAAAACTAATTGAATGGATAATTTTGTGAAAAAATAACACAGTGGACGTGGAAAGTTTAATTATAGCAAACTTCAGGTGGGTGAGGCTGGTGGGCTCAATGTGAAATGCAACATAATTAGAGTATTTTGAACATTCTTTGAGGCAACAAGGATGTGTCTGGAATATGAATGAAAGGATGAGGTTTAAATTATTGATTACAAATACAAAAAGGAATCATTGTTCACAGACACATAGTGTTATATTGACAAAATTCAAAGACTTTATGAATTAGAATGGTCACCTATAACCCTTTTCCCCACTCTGGTCATCATGCAAAGAAGATCAATTTAGATTAGTTTCTAAAGGCCTGTTTTGTGTGTCAACCAATGGGTTGATATTTGTGTGTGTGTTAAAATGCTATCAACTATTAATGGGAAAGGGGTAGGAAGTGGGTTGGAGTTGGGTCATGAAGTGGGTTGATAATGGTCAAAGCACCTGTGCAGTTTTTACAAGTGATAATCTATTAATGTCATCAGGTATATTCAAGAGGAATCCTGTGTTCAAGAGCAGCAAGCCAAATAGAGGCAGGCAACATAGCCAGAAGGGCTAGTGTTGCTGCTAACACTTGGAGTACTTCACCAGGTGTACCAGGGATCCAGCTTGCAATTCTGGAGGCAAGTGAATGGGACAAGACGGAGGTTGTGGCAGAGCTGTTGGCTGGCAAGTTAGTACTCTCCTAATTCTCCCACAACTCATTTCATGCCCATTAGCATCATGCTAGCTCAAGCAGTCTCCATTACATCCTACATGCTATGCAAGGCATTGTCTTTGGTTCTTGACACAATATTTGTCACTAGTTCCATTATCTAAGAATGAAACAAATTGTGTGCAGCCTTCCTGTTGTGTTCTGTCTTGGATGGCATTCTGACCACATGTCTATACCATCTCAAAAACTGCATATTTCTACCTCTGTCAGCTTGCTGGTCTCCATTTCTGATGTTGAAACATTCAGTTGCTGATGAAACATTCATCCACACTTCAGTAAGCTCTAAACCTTTCCATCTGAATACAAACATGACCATTCTCACAATACACTCTGTAAACTTGATCTGTCAGCCAAACCTTCGCTATTTCTGTCATTAGTTGTAACAAGCTTGTTCACCCATCACCCCTTGCTGAGCTATATTGGCTGCTGCTTAAGCAAAGCCTCAATGTTACAGTGTCAACTTGTTTTTGAATCCTTATATGGTCTCTCCCATCCCTATCTGTGGAACCTCTGATTACACCTCCACAATTCCAGTCTCTTCAGCATTTCCAATTTTAAATGCTTTACCACTAATGATCATTTCTTCGGCTGTTGAGTACTTAAGCTGTGGAACGTCCTCCACCAACCCTGTTGTCTTCCAATAATATTTGCATTGTCAACACACTCCTCTAATAACCAAGCATCTATGTTAGATCACAACAGTGCTGAAATTACTGCCCTGAGCTTAGGAAAAATTGCTTAAAAATACGAGAGAAACAACACTTAATAGTTGTAATTACAGTTTTAATAACTGTATAAAAAATTCCACTATGTTACTCACCATATAACCAAACGTATTATTTTGTGTTCCATGTAGTGGTGTTCCTGGGTTTTCACACGTGGTATGTGAAGGTTCTGATTGAAAGAAAATAATTATATTATGTTCCTATTTCACTTTTCACAATCAAACTTTTATCTGCAAGGGGACAAATTTTGTCAATTTAGACTTTTACAAGTGCGCCACTTATTTCCTTTTCGAAAGGAAGTGACTAATAATGGGATATAATTTTTCAGGTCAGGGAAACATCCTGTAACTGTGATTCTGAACTTAATTGGAGAACTGTCACTGGGGCACAGCTAAGTTGGATCTCAGATCCTCTTAGGTTTAATAAGCCATTATGATGCAGGAATCTGCATGCATCTTGTTCAGTTGCAAGGCAAAACACTCCATAAACACGTACGTTCACCACTGGGAAGCTAGAAATTGGAGCAAAATTGCGCCAAGGGCTTCTCTGCTATTTCATGTCTGAGTTAATGCTGCTGCCTTTAGGTAACTACTTGTTTTGCCAACAGTAGTTCAAAGGTGAGTAATTGCAAGGAGAAGTGGATGGTTAGAGAGAACTATGGAAGGCAAGTATTCCTATTCTTTATGACTCCTCGGGAATTTAAACATTGTTGAAAGCATTTTAACCTTTCTTGGCAGACATGAGGAACTGGATTCTGAGCTGGGTAGGCTGAGTGTCAACACTGCTTATCAGAAATGCATTTTCGAGAGAGAATCTTCCCAGGAAGTGTTAAAGCTCCAGTAAAGATATTCGTCAACTAAAATAAAAGTATAACTGACAACTTCAGCAGTGGTTTGAAATTCTATTCTAAATGTACATCTTTAAAATTGCATCACAGATTATGGTCATGAGAAGAAAAACAAATTCAGCATAATTCTGATTTATATGTAGATTTTTAAAGTTTTAAGCAAAGTTGAAGTGTCGTTTATATTACAGAATGTGACATTGTTCTGTCTCCCTACCTATGCAGCGAGGTTGTGAGCCACTCCAAGACCCATCAGCTTGACAAATCCTGGTGCTTGAACCTACCAGGATCAAAGGGGGGTTGCAGTTAAATGAGACCTCTGATTGATAGATGAAGCTTTTTCCCTCTCTTCTTCCTTGTGCTGGTACCCCAGGATCTCCACAAAACTTTGCTGTGAAAATCACAAGAAGTAAAAGATGATTTATTCATTGAAGTTAACTTTTATTGAGAACAGAAGTGGCAGCATTGTGTCTGATGTAATTTTACTCGTAAGTACATTGTAAATGTGTATGTTCCTGTTTGCATTGGTGCATTTAGCCTGAGTTCAAATAGCACCAAAATCTGCAATCCAATTAGATTTGCTAAAATCTATTTGAATGCATTTACATGAGAACAGTGCATGTATGGAATTCTCTACCCAGGCAGTGGAGGCTGGATCACTGAAAGCATTTAAAGGGGAAGTAAACAGATTTTTGAAATACTGGGGAGTTGACATCTGTAATGTGCAGGCAAGAAGGAGGAGTTGAGGCTTAGTGCAGATCAGCGATGATCTTGTTAAATAATGGGACAGGCTCACTCCTACTCCTATTTCTCATGTTCTCATTTTCATGTAACAACAGTTTATTCAAGTCACATTTATAAAACTCAATGAACCTAATGCAAAATACTATTATGTGGGTGTTGTTGGCTGGGCGAGTATTTATTTTCCGTTCCTAGCTGCAGTTGAGAAGATAGTGATGTGCTGCCTTCTCAAACTGAATTATAGACCAGGCTACTGGAGGTAGTAATTCATGGCTCACAGATCACTAGAAAGGTGACAAATGGGTAAATGTTTTGCTTTGTTCTACAAACAATTCAAATTACAAACAATAAATAAATAAAAGGACAGGAATTTCCTTACTATTGTTTTTGGGGGAAATGTTTAATACTCCAAAATGAATATAAGTTTGATTAGTCTTGTTTTCCTTTGACATTTTAGTAACCATAAATGTTAGAATAAACTGTACAACCAACGAATATCTGAGCAAGTGGTTAAGTGCGATATTCATCATCCTCACTGTCTCAATGTCAGCGCTGTGAAATTCACTTGAAGAATCAAAAGAGCTAGCAAGGTTTCTCGTCATATCTTACCAAATGCATCTCATTTACTATCAAACCCACCCCTTGGTGTCCCTCAGATCAAATTCTCCATGCGCCAATCCCAGAAAAACTAGTCACACAGTGGATATCTACAGAAAGCCTGGCAGCTTTTGTACCCTCACTAATTTTATAAAACCATTGTAGACTTGTACAAGCATTCTCAGTCCAGAGTGGCTCTGCATGGTTTCAGACATTTGCCCCAGACATAACAGACTGGGGAAAATTGGTGGTTTGTTTTTCAGGCAAGGATCTGGAGCTCCTGCTGAACGTGGTGGTGCAGACTTGGGATGACCTTTTTACTCAGGACCAGCAGTGGAGGCCACAACACCAGACCACCCAGGCTGGTCCAAGGTTACCACTCAGGTCGGTCCTATTTCAGCCTCATGGAGAAAAGCCTTGCATTGTAAGAAGAAGGTCAATGCCTTTCTTCACTCTGCCAGTGCAAGTGCGACCACTTTCTTTCTGAAACCTCACCCTCACTTTATCTCTGCTCTGTACCCACCTCCCACAAAGACTCATGCTCTATCAATCTCACTGCTGCCTACAACTAAATGCTGCCTTAATGTGGTCATCGGGGTCTTTTGTTCTGAGATAACTTATTAAACTTGCTTCATTACACATCATGGGGAGGTGATGGCATAGTGGCAATGTCACTGGACTAATAATCCATAAACTCAGGTTAATTCTCTGGGGACATGTGTTTGAATTCTAACACAACAATTCAGATTCAATAAAAACCTGACATTAAAAGATTAGCTAATGATGATCATAAAAGCATTGTGAATATTCACTTCCTATTAAGAAATAATAAAACATGATTAGAACCACAACATATTGTTCCAGGAAACATTCTTTCTTTTTTTTGGAGGAAACTGTTTTGAATACAGTCTATGAATTCTTCCTTGTGGCTACTTCTTGATTTTTCCTACTTACATGAAGATTAATGTCACCCACGATTAATGTATTGCCTATTTGACATGCTATCGATGACTCTTGATTTGTCATCTGTCTTACAGTTCAGGTGCTATTTAGAGTGGCTATAGATTACTCTACCCGGTGTATTCTTCAACTTCCTATTCTTTTAACCACCATCAAAAGGATTTTTACACCATCAGATCCAAGATCATCTCTTGGTATTGCACTCATACCATCTTGTACTAACAAAACTATCCAATTACCCTTTCTGTCAGTTGCATTGTCCTTCCCACCATTCCATGAAATTGGACACTGTAAAATTATTTGAATTCTTCCCACTTCTGCCTTGTGATAATTCATGAGGGAAATCTAAATTTGGATAAATCCATTCCTGGTTGTCCTTGATTAACCAATATCTTTCCAAATGAAAGCTCTTTTTGCCCATGATATGAATTTCTCGAAACTTCTTCACCATCCACATTAGGTTGATAGGCCTGTGCTTTCCTAGTTTATTCCTCCTGCTTTCTTGCACAGTTGTCTAACATTAGCAACGCTGAAAACGTCTGGCACTACCTCTGTATATTGAGGATTGAATGGTTTGTGACCAATGCATCTGCTATTTTTAACTGTGTTTCATTCAGCAACAGATAGGCATTTCATCTGGAACAGGTCACCTATCAACTTTCAGTAATGATCGAGTTTTCTGGAGAATTTCCCCATCTTATTTCAACCTATCTATAGTTTCCCACTTATCTTTGTGAAGACAGATACAAACTATTCACTTTTGTCATGTCCTCTGCATCTACATGAAGATTTCAAGCTGAGCCCAAATGTTTTGAAATACTCAAATAATGTCATTTTACCTGGTAATGATAGTTCTTGTTTTTGATATAGGTATCTTAGGCTCTTGGTTTTAAAGTGTTTCTGCATTTTCTTCTTTTCACCCCAATGAATCAGTGACTTTCTAGAGAATGTTTACGGGTCAATTTTTTCCCTCCTTATCCATCTCTTTAAATTTGTCCGTCAATGGATTTAGAATCAAGTTTGTTTTGGGAATTTATTTATCTGTATGCACATGATTTTTTAAAATCTTCTGCTGCAGTGTCATTAAATAATCTCCCTGAATCTACATGCTTCAGTTGTTCTGACATCTCAGTGACTTTCCTATTGTTAATGATTTTCTGCTTGACTCATGGGATGTGGGGGTTGCTGGCTGGGCCAGCAGTTATGTCCCATCCCTAGTTTCTCATGAGAAGGTAGTGGTGAGCTGCCTTGTTGAACTGAATTATAGACCAAGCTCCTGGATACAGTGATTTATGGCTCACAGATCACTAGAAAGGTGGCAAATAGGCATACATTTGCTTTGTTTTACAAACAATTCAAATTGCAAACAATAAATAAATGAACAGGAATTACCTTATAATTGCTATTGGGAAAATGTTTGCTACTTCAAAGTGATTACACGGTTTTGTAGTCCTGTTTTCCTTTGACAATTTAGTAACCGAAAATGTTAAAATAAACTGTAAAACCACGAGCAGATTGTTTTGTGCGAAATTCGTCATCTTCACTGATAATCTATTGTCTACTTACGTAAACACTGAGGGACTTCTCCCATCCATGTTCCATTTCCCACACAGCTGAGAATTGCAGGAAATGACAACTCATATCCTGGAGAACAGCTGTAGCTAATGCTTGATCCCCAGTCAAAGTTTGTTCCTTCCATTTTTCCATTCGAAATCTGTGGTGGTGCTAAACACACCACAGCTGCAGTAAAAATGAATTGCATCAAACACAAGCTCTTCACATGCTACTGTACTTAAAATCTATTAATGGACCTCAATATCGTTGTGTAAGTATATTATTTGGAAATGCATTTCTTGAGCACTCGATTATATTAACGTATCAACATGTCACCGTATATTATTGAATTTTCTGCCTGCCCAAAGGCATATCTGACCCACAGTACCATGACCTCCACCACAGATAGAACAGGGTCAGATCCCAAACTGTTGGCACCAATGTGATTGAGCGACTCAGCCAAATGACCAGCAAGAGTCTGAAACGCTGCAGCAGTACATGCTTCACATGCATGTCGTAGCCTGGAGCTATGGGCTGTGATGATAAAGGTTACAACTCTTTGTCATTATTGGCTGAATAGGAATCATTCCCACTCTAATCACCTGCCAGTGGCATATATTAGAAGGCTGCAAGTTCATGCTCAACTGTTTGACTGCATTATGAACTCTCATTCCTCAGCTATCAAATTTTGAAGCGGCACTTGAACCAGTAGCTCCTGGCTCATTGGCAGGGATGCTACCAATATGCCACAAGACCTCATCTTCAGTGGTGTCCATGATTGAATAAAATACAAAAATACCTTCTTTGGTTATCTAGTGTCTTGAGTATTTTGCTTTCCATGACTATAATGTCCATCTAAAAAATATTATTGATAAAGTTGTATCATTTCCAGTTCACAAAACTCCCATGTGATGTATTTTGAAACATTGTGAAAATTTGCGCAAGTAATTTCATGGAACTGCATTTTCAAACTTGGGTCAAAAGCCAAAAATGAAGATTAGTTTTTGGCATGTTTTAAGCACACTCTGCGCAATTTACAAAGCTTCAGCCAGTTAAAGGCCATGCAGGGGGCTCACTGTCCGTTCCACAATGGCAGATAATCTCCCTTTGTTGGATTGTCTCTAGCACTCAGGAAGTGCAATTGGCTGATCTGGGAGTTTGAACAAAGAGATTGTGAGAGACAAGGCCAGGTAAGTTGGTTGCATTTTAAAAGGCTACAGCAGCCAGGCAATGATCCCCTCCAGTGCATGGTCATTGGCTGCTGTGGTGGGGGGTTGAGTCCCTTGTTTGAGCTTCTGTGACTCTACCGTCACCATCAGCTGACCACATTGGCTTGTACATAGTCCAGGTCAATGCAAGTTGCCTGCTTTGCTTATTGGAAGTTCAATTCTTTTAGGAAAGGGACCTTAATTGGTTCTGTTATTACAATTAATTGGCCTTAGTTGGCTCCAAACTTGAACACACCTCACTGAAAATGGTTCATGGTCAGAATCATGATGTCACAAACCCTGGCATGCCAAAATATATGTCTACGTACACCCCTAATCCCAACTGGACACCATGGCTAAGACTTTTAATTGCTTGATAATTGAAAGTGTTTAGATTTGGCATTTGTACTATGTGATCAAATAATTTTTCAAGATACTTGGTGCATTTAGATCGAAAACGAACACCATTTAAGTCAAATAATTGATGCTTTTGGCACAATAGTCTCACCTTTACACAGTGGTGTTGAGCCACTCCATGTGCCATTGCTGTAGCAGGTACGGACCCTGGAGCTGTCAGAGCCCATTGTGTAACCTGGCTGGCACATCTGCGTCACATTTTGTCCGACCGTGAAATCATCCCCTAGTCTTATCCCATTCGCCGGTACTCCAGGATCGCCACAGGTGATGACTATGAAAGACCAGATTCGACATTATTGTGTGAAAAGCAGAGAATTGAAACACAGAAACAAATGCAAATTGCTTTGTTTAGAACTCCATTACTCATGACTTAGTGCATGTAATGAGAGAATGTTCAAAACTAAACTGAGGGCATTTCTTTGAGATTTTTGAAAGCTTTTTACGGTCCTTTCAAAACAAAAACATAAGGTGCAGAGCTATTATTTTTGATGAATTTCCAACAAAAAAAATTGCAAAATATGAATTTATATTTATTTTACACATTTTTATTTGACAAATGTCTGCAGTGACTTTGTTCTTTTAGGTTATTCCAGGGTGATATACTGACATATTGTTGATCGATGAAATCACAGGGGAGGCGCAGTTTTATCTGATCACTGAGCATTTGGTCTATCCTGCCCTTTAAATTGCATTCATGCCTCCTGGTTACTGATCCCACTCTTAAGAAGAAAGGTTTCTTCATATCTACCCAATCTCTATCCTTTATACAACTGTACACTTCAATAAGGTCACAGCCCCTAACATCTCTGTTCTATCTACCTTGTCATTCTTCATAGCTGAAGTGCTCCAGTCAAGGCAACATCCTGTGAAATCTCTTCTGCACCCTCTCTGGTCCAATCGCATCCTTCCTATGGTGTGGCGACCAGAACTATGACAATACTTCAGCTTGTCTTTACTTCTTTTAGAGCTCCATCATAACCTCCCTGCTCTTGCAGTCAATGCCTCAACTAATAAAGGCAACTGTCCCATATTCCTTCATAACCAACTGTCCTGTTGCTTTCAAGGATTTTTGGATATGTACACCAACGTCCACCTAATTCTTATCCTTCTTCAGCTTCTAATATTCAATGTATACTCCTTTGACTTGTTAGTATTTCAAAAATGCATCATTTCTTACTTCATAGGATTAAATTCCATCTGCTATTATTCTGTCCATCTGATCAGCCCATCAATATCATCCTGTATTCTGAAGTTTTGCTCTTCATTATTACTACATCATTAATTTTCATGCCATCAAATTTAACCATTGATCTCCTACATTTATATTTGGATCATTAATAAACATTACAAACAGCATGGGATCAACAATGAATCCTAGGATACCCCACTAGTCCGGGCTTCCAGTGACAATAATAACTTTCATCAATCATGTGTATCTCCTGCTTCTGAGACAACTTTGGATCCAATTTGCTAAATTGCCCTGGATGCCATGACATCCAGTTTGCAATGTGACACTTTGTCCATGTAGATTACATCAACTTTATTGATCTCACCTACACCTAGTCACCTCCTCAAAAGCTCAATAAAATCTGTAAGACATGGCTAGTCCTAACAAAGCAATGCTGACAATTCTCAATTAATCCTGGCCACTCCAAGTGGATATTAATTCTGTCCCTCAGAAAATTTTCCAGATGTTTCTTATGGTTCTCTGATTTATCCCTATATCCTTCTTGAATAATTGTGCTAGAAAAACTATCCTCCATTCTTTTATTCCCTTTCTTGTGTCTATAGGAGACTTGAAAATTAATGTCATCACCCCTGTGGTTTCCTTCCTTATCTCTCTTTATAGCCTAGGATACACATCATCTGGGCCTGAGGACTTATCCAATTACAAGCATGTTAAAGCCACCTACCTCTCAACTATAATTGGGTCAACTGTGTATATTATGGTATGAGGCCAAACCAAACAGGCAATAAAGAGTTTAACATTAAAATAATCTGTCAATAAATGTGAAGAAATAGTCATCTACTTAAATATTATTGTTGGAGTCAATGACATTTTAAAATGATTTAATCACTTAAAATTTGCATTTATGCCTGAAATTTGAACTCCCACAGACTGAAAGCAACTTCACAATAGACAAGGAAGTAGCAACAACTGCAGATATTGGAGTCCGAGTCAATACAGCGTAGAGCTAATGGAACACAACGGGTCAGGCAGCATCAGAGGAGCAGGAAAGTCAATGTTTCCAGTTTACACTCTTCATCAGGACTGGGGAGGGGGAAGAGAGCTGAGGAATAAATGGAGGGGTGGGGTTGGGACTTAGGGAATGTAGGTGGGATGGTGATAGGTGTATGCAGGTAGGGACAAAACAATTCCCTTTTCCTAAAAATGATAATTATGGCAGTCATTGACTTACTTGTGCAATTCGGTGTACTGCCTGACCATGTTCCATTTACTGTGCACTGTCGTGTAGCTGAGCCAGAGAGTAGGTATCCTTCCAGACACGAATACGTTATAGAGTTGGAATACGATGTGCCATCAATGCGATAAACCTTTCCATTCGCCGGTGTTCCAGGATTGCCACATTTGACAGCTGTATAAACATTGGTTGAAGGCATACAGGCAAAGTTAGAACTTGAAGATCCGTTCTTCCACCACAGTGAAAATATTAACATTAATTTCATTAATAATAAATAAGTCTTGGTCAACTGTTGGAGGATGCATTGAATCTAATTTCAGTGTCAGTGTTGACCTGTATTCTGCCAAATTTTCTTCATGAATATGCTGAAAATGTCCCAAAGGCAACATTAGATTAAACAATCTAGGTCATTAGCAAAGGTGAAACAAAGGTTATCCATGATAATCTAGCTGTTGAACAGTCTACATTGACTAACTGAATAAAATTACCACACAAAATCTAGGATCTTGATCTTCAGTTCTTACCTACCCTCAGGGCATTGCATATGTTCTCAGACTGTTTCATCATTTGCTATATCTACGCCTTACATTATTTTTGGAGATAACTCTTTTTAATCAAAATTCAGATATTTTAAAGCCTTAATAAGCCATTGAAGCAAAAGTATAAATCTCTAAAGTATAAATGACTAAAATAAAAGAATTCCATGAAAAAAATCAATAACATTTGCTTTAAATTTGTGCTATTAAATATTTTAGACTTAATTACTACCTACCATTTTAATCTCCCTTGCAAGGAACACTTCAGACTGCATCTGCCATTGTAATTTGCAAATTATATTATCTTTGTCAGTTACAGTCAAAAGTGTTCCACAGCTAACTGCTGAATATCCATTAAATCATTATCAACAATTTTCATTAATATCACCCCAAAGCTTATTATATCACTTTTTTTGCTAAGATAGGTGGATACACAAAAGAACATTAAAATCACCTATTCCTACATTTTAAAAATGTAAACAATGTTGACATTTGTATCCATTGCAGTGTCTGACGTACATCTATTTTCATTATTTTAAATATAAAATATTTCAAAACCTAACAGTCTGATTTTAAAAAAATCCATTTAATTCTTTAACTATTCATCACCTTCATTGCTTGGAACTAAATGGGTGAACAGTAGCCTCAGTCATGCAAGTTGATTGTGAATAACTGGAAGTTATTAAAATGTAAATGTCATTTTGGATGGAACTATGGCAGAGGAATTATGCCACAAAATATTTTAGAAGATTTATAGATAGAGCAAGCAAAGAAGTGACAATAGAGATTCAGGAAGACACTGCATCAAATTATATATGTGTGTTAGCTGCCACAGATGAGTTAACCATTAATATTATCCCCCATAATTGAAGAACTAGATGTGGATAACGCAACACTGAAAGATTCAACAAAGTTATCATACTTCCTAGTATATATGTATATTACAGTGATAGACATTTCAGAATCTGGACGAAAGTTATGCTGTTAACATACAAACTGTACTATCATGCTTCCAGTTGTACCATTTAAGGTGGACACTGAGGTGTTTATACCTTGGGTGACATGCTATGGAAAAATGATGATACCAGCTGAGAGACAAAATACAAAACTATATGTTCAAATTTTTATAAACTTCAAGTCAGCAGGAGACGTATTAAGAACAAATTCCTTGAAGATGAAGAAGGTATGACGAGATAAACAAAATACCTTGAAGGATTTCAATTGCACGGCTATTAACAGGGAAAACACTGAAAAAAAACGTTGATATCAAGTTTTTAGACATGGTATCGTTTGATTCCCTCACTTAGTTCACAAAGATCACAGTGCAATGAGTGGTTATACTAGATCCAACCTTAATTGTAGTCTATTATAGAGATAAAAACAGAAAGAGAGAATAGGTTATCAGAAGGTGATGTAGCTAGGAAAATGTAGCTGTTGGTCATTCTTTGTTCAAGAAAGTTGTTGTTATCATTGTAGGGAGCTTCAAGATCAGAGGTCAGAAATTTATTTAACATTCATGAGTATAAAAAGTTCAGAAAAGATGGAAGAATCAATTGCAAAGTCGTATTTATATCTTGCAGATAAATCAGGCCTGCTGGTAGGACAACAAGTTCAAAAGTTTATCCTTCTCGTGAAACATGTTAAATAAGAAGAAAAAGAAGAAGCAAAATCAGAAACTGTTGAAAAACCTCAGCCGATCTGGCAGCATCTGTGGAGAGAAAACAGAGTTAATGCTTCAGGTCCAATGACCCTTCTTCAGAACAGTCACTGGACCCGAAACGTTAACTATGTTTTCTCTCCACAGATGCCGCCAGGCCTGTTGAGATTTTTCCAGCAATTTCTGATTTTATTTTTGATTTCCAGCATCTGCAGTTCTTGGTTTTGTTTTATTAAGAACAAAAACCTTACATTAAGATATGCATACTACACATTGTCAAATCGGTAATAAGGAGATTTAATCTAAAAAAGATGCAGGAGAAAAGTTAGACCAGTGGTAAATTTCAACCAACCATAAATAAACTGAGAAAACCTAAGTGTTAGCATAGGAGTTTTATAACTGCAATTCATCATTATTACTTGTTTCAAGAGAGACAAAGCTATTGTCAAATCTGACCTGGTGCTTATCACATGCCCAGACAGCATGCAAGAACTTGAAATCCGCGGCACTCTCCCAGGTGAATGTGACCACAGAAAGATCAAGTTCAGCTTGATCTAGGTCTCAATTATACAGAGCATCAAGAGATCAGCAACCCCCTAAGGAATGTAGTGGATGTGTGAACATCCATGCCTAAATGTCCAATTTGCTCTTCTAATGGGCAAAGCAACAGCGGAGCATGAATTTGTAAAGGATGCCAGTGAATATTGTTTTGAGAAGTGGACAATGGAAAAGTAATGAAATTATGTAAAAGCTCTCCAAGTTTATCAAAGAAGTGAAATACGTTGGACAAAACAATGTTAGATCGGCTAAACAATAAACCAGAGCATAATGTAACAGGCTTATATTTCAGCAGATGTAGCAAGAAAAAATGTTTCAGACGATTTGTATTTCTAGCCTTCATTCATGCAGCCTAATATATTGCAAACTTCTAGAATTTTCTGTCTGACTTTCAGACTTCCAGAATTTGCATCTTTTTCTTCTCACTAAAACACAAATAAAAGTCTTCTCAAGCAAAGATTAAGATCCAATTAACATTTGCTATGTTAAACATGGAACAAGGATTTAATTTCAACAATCTAAAAATGTCATTAAATCTTTTAGCAATTCAGTTCACAGACCTTTACATCAGTGTGCAGCAATGATTCTATCATTCAGATTGTTCATGCACTCTCAGAAGGATGACGACACTGACTCGTAATGTGTGATCATGAAAGAACTATAAGAAAGCTTTGCCCTAAGTTCTAGTTGGCAGAAAGCAGGTAATGATTCTTCAGGATGTTGTTGTAAATAGCAGACAATGAAAGGTTGCTCACTTTGCAAATCCTAACAAAGATTTTTAAAATGTATTCTGATTAAGTGATAGTATGCAGCTCAAGATTGATATGATCTGTAATTTTTTACTCTTTCGACCAGACGAACTCAAAAACCCTCAGAACCACTTCCCTCATCTATATGATGGATATCATAATGCCAGCGATGGTCCAATCTTCAGCAGTAATTTACCAGCAATTTTTAGCAATTCAATTGAAATGAGTCTGAAAGTCAACCATGCAGGCAGCTTAGAACATAGAACATAGAACATAGAACAGTGCAGCACAGTCCCAGGCCCTTTGGTCCACGATGTTGTGCTGAACGTTTACCCTAATCCTAAGGTCTACCTAACTTCCACCCATATCTTATACTATCATCCATATGCCTATCTAATAGCTGCTTAAATGCCCCTAATGAGGCTGACTCCACTACCCTCTCCGGCGATGCATTCCACACCCCTACCACTCTCTAACAGTTACCTACACCCGAGGTAGTCTCTGGCTGTCCACTTTATCTATACCTCTGATCATTTTGTACACCTCTATCAAGTCACCTCTCATCCTTCATCATTCTAAAGAGAAAAGCCCCAGCTCTCTCAACCTTTCCTCGTAAGACCTTCCCTCCATTCCAGGCAACATTCTGGTAAAGGTCCTCTGCACCTTTTCCAACGTTTCCACATCTTTCCCGTAATGAGGCGTCCAGAACTGGACACAATACTCCATGTGTGGCCAAACCAGGCTTTTGCATAGCTGGAGCATAACTTCACGGCCTTTGAACTCAATCCTTTGAACTTGAAATCAATGAAAGCTAACACACCATATGCCTTCTTAACAACTCTATCCACCTGGGTGACAGTTTTCAGGGAACTGTGGACATGAACCCCAAGATCCCTCTGGTCCTCCACACTGCCAAGAATCTTTCCGTTAACCTTGCATTCTGCTTTCAAATTTGTCCTTCCAAAATGAATCACCTCATACTTTTCAGGGTTAAAATCCATCTGCCCCTTCTCAGCCCAGCTCTGCATCCCATCAATGCTCTTTGTAACCTAGAACAGTCCTCCACATTATCCACAACTCAACCCACCTTCGTATTGTCCACAAACTTACTAATCCACCCTTCCACTCCGACATCCAAATCATTTACAAAAATCACAAATAGAAGCGTACCCAGAACAGATCCTTGTGGTACACCACTCGTAACTGAGCACCATGTTGAACATCTTCCATCCACTATCACCCTTTGTCTTCTAAGGGTCAGCTAATTCTGAATCCAATCTGCCACATTTCTCCTTATCCCGTGCCTCCTTATTTTCTGCATGAGCCTACCATGGGGAACCTTATCAAACGCCTTATTTAAATCCATGTATACCACATCCACTGCTCTACCTTTGTCCACGTGCTTGGTCATCTCTTCAATGAATTCAATAAGGTTTGTGAGGCATGATCTACCCCTCACAAATCCATGCTGACTATCACAAATCAAACTGTGCCTTTCCAAGTGATCATAAATCCTAACTCTCAGAGCCCGTTCCAATAATTTGCCCACCACTGAAGCAAGACTAACTGGCCTATGATTTCCCTCGGTTTTAGGTTATCCCTAATCCCTTTTTTGAACAAGGGAATGACATTTGCCACTCTCCAATCTTCTGGCACTATACCCGTGGACAGTGAGGACAAAAAGATAATCGCCAAAGGCCCTGAAATCTCTTCCCTTGCTTCCCATAGAATCCTTGGATCAACCCCATCAGGCCCAGAGGAGTTATCTATCTTCACCTTCCTCAAGACTCCTAGTACATCTTCCTTACTAGCATGCACCTCCTGTAGCCTACCAGCCTGTTTCACACTGTCCTCCTCTACAAGTAGGTCCCTCTCAGTTGTGAATACCGAAGAAAAGTATTCATTAAGGACCTCTCCTATCTCTTTAGGCTCCGTACACAATTTCCCTTTACAATCCTTGATCGGCCCTACCCTTTCTCTGGTCATTCTCTTATTCCTCACGTATGTGTAAAAAACCTTGGGGTTTTCCTTGATCCTGTCTGCCAAGGTTTTCTCATGCCCCTTTATAGCTCTCCTAAGCCCTTTCTTCAGCTCCTTCCTGGCTAAATTGTATCCCTTTATAGCCTTTTCTGATCCTTGTTTCCTAAACCTTCGAAAGGCATTCTTTTTCCTCTTAACTAGTCATTCGACCTCTCTTGAAAACCAGGGCTCCCTCACTCAACCGCATCTTCCCTGCATGCTAGCGGCAAATATATCGAGCACATGCAGTATGCATTCCTTAAACAATCTCCACATTTCTATAGTGCTCTTTCCTGACATCATCTGTTCCCATTTTATGTTACCCAGTTCTTGTCTAACGGAATTATAATTACCCTTCCTCCAATTATAAACCTTACCCTGCCGTTCGTACCTATCCTTTTCCATGACTATTATAAAAGTAACAGAGTTATGATCGCTACAGCCAAAATGCTCTTCTACCAACAGGTCTAACACTTGGCCCAGTTCATTGCCAAGCACCAAATCCAAAGTGGCCTCTCTTTGTGTTGGTCTATCTACATACTGTGTCAGGAATCCTTCCTGAACACACTGGAGAAAATCCGTTCCATCTAAACAATAACAACTAAAAAGTTTCCAATCAGTATTTGGAAATGTGAAGTCACCCATGACTACAGCCCTGTGACTTCTGCACCTTTCCAGTATCTGCCTCCCAATCCGCTCCTCCACTTCTCTACAACTATTAGGGGGTCTGTAAAAAACCCCCAACAACGTGACTGCTCCTTTCTTGATCCTGACCTCAACCCAAACTGACTCTGTCGACATATCATTCTCGAACTGCCTTTCAGTAGCTGTTATACTTGCCCTGACTAGCAATGCCACTCCCCCGCCTCTTTTACGGCCCTCCCTATCTCTTTTAAAGCATCTAAGTCCCGGAACTTCCAACAACCATTGCTGTCCCTGAGTTACCCAACTTTCTGTAATGGCCACAACATCGTAGTTCCAAGTACTGATCCATGCTCTAAGTTCATCTGCCTTATTTCTGATACTTCCAGCATTGAAGTATACACACTTCAAACCATCCATGTCCACAATTATGCTCCATCGACCACATTTCTTTATTAACAACCTCACTCCCTGTTGTGTCTGTAGGAAGGCCGAATACCTCATCCTCTGAATTACAAATCCGGTTCCCCACCCCCTGCCAATCTAGTTTAAACCATCCCGTACAGCTCGTGCAAACCTCCCTCCCAGGATATTTGTGCCCTTCTGATTCAAGTGCATCCCATCCTTCCTGTACAGGCCCTACCTTCCCCAGAATGTGCTCCAATTATCCACATAATGGAAGCCCTCCCTCCTACACTAGCCCTGTAGCCACGTGTTTAGGTTTGTTAATCGGAAAGAGATTGTACTTTGTGACTCCAACTCTCAAATAGACCCCATCCAAACACGTAAAATGCCAGGAATCAACACATCCAAATCTTTACCTATTGGTCAGCCACATGTTTTCCATCTAAATTCTCTAATCTTCAGATGTTTGCGCATTGCTCACAGCAGATAAATTGATAAAATACCATGCATTAAAAACAATATTTAGTTTTTGTAAGTAAGCACAGCAACAATATTGTGAAACAAAGAATATTTTAAGCTAGATAGACAAGTGCAATAACATAGTTTTATCAATTGAAGTGATTTTCACAGTGTGGAAGACAATAGCTTGGCACCATAATGTGTTTCCAGAACTGTGAGATATGTGAAGTGACATCACAATCCCAGTCTACAAGCTGTTCAAATTGCATTTCACAGCTTGTTATGCATGTGGAAAGAGATATGAGATCTGTTTACTCGATATTTCAAGTGAAGGTCATATATTTAGTACAAGCAAACAAGAATGGTGACAGAAGAATACCAACTGGTCTGTCATGCCTGTACTATATTCAGGATGCTAGACCATCATGCACAGACACCCTGAGCCTGTGACTGCAAGCACGTTAGTTCTAGGAGAGGCAAAATGACTGGTCCAACTCATGATAAATAGAAAATTGTAAAATTCCTCTTTGGTAGTTTGGGTGTTCAAAAGGAATCCTGATAAAATTGACTTCAATATAAGCACCACTTAGGCAAGATGGTTGGAGAGTAGGATGTTCCAGTTGGAAGTCCTCTGTTTCGCCAGTTCCTTTTCCTTTTTCTTTCATTTTTCTTCTCGCTTCTGCAGTTTTTCTTCCCCCCTCCCAACTTCTAACTTCTTAAACTTAATCAGAAGGAATGGAGAATGGAGGAGAGTCTTTCACCAGCCCAGCAAGGGACATGAGTCAGAGATGATGCCAGCGCAGGAGATGAGTCCAGGAGGGCAAAAATGCAAGATGGAGGCTGGAGCAGGAGGCACTCCGAGCCCAGGCCAGCCTGTGAGACGAGTCCTGGAGGTGAGTCCTGGAGGTGAGTCCCAGGCTGGAGGCCAGAACGTGGAGGCAGCGAGGCATCTAATTCTGAAGCCCGACATGCATGGACTCAGTGAGAAAGGACTATAATTTGAGTACTTTCTAAAGGTACTTTTTATTCTTATTCTGTACTTGGAGTAATTCAAATACTTTTTACAACTTTGTATTTCTATGCTAGACATTTCTTTTTCTTCACTCTTTCAATTCTGTAACAAGCACTTAAAGTATCCGTACCTAGGTACCCTGTACCTAAGGTACACCGAAGCAGTGACATTACAAACTTTTCACTGCACTCATTCAAGTACACATGACCATAAAGGCTATTCTACTCTATTCTATTCTGTTCTTTTCAAGTGCCTAATGGTAATTATTTTATTAGACCTTGAGTGCATTGAACAAAATCTTATCATGCTGCCATGCAATACATACTAGAAAGAGTTATTTCAATACTAGAATGGTCTAAGATTAACTCGTTCAGTTGCAGGTTTACTTCATTTAATTGGAAAATACTGTAGGAATGGGGCATTTCCCAAATTGTGAAAGTTATTTCTGAACCAATTATAATTATTTACGTCCTTTTGATGAAATTTGCACCACTTGATAGATCGTCTAAAATATATGGAGCATTTTTGGGTGGAAAATATGGGGTGTTGTGAATCAGGTGTGTGGAACTCTCTGCAAGACTCATGGATCTGCATTTCTACCCATTGAAACTATGCACCATAATTATATTAAGCATTAACTGCTTAATTATCCAAAAGACTTTTGGTGCAATGATTAGTGCTTAGTTTCACTGAATTACCTCTCAAGGATGACAGCATTTTAATGAAAAGAATTTTAATTAACAAATGCCACCAATAATTCTTATTAGCATGGGAATCTCATGTGGCATTTATTCAGTTTATAAGGATTTTTAATAGTTTATGCATGCATACTGAAAGGCAATTTGTTTGAATCCACTTGAAAATAGACTGTTTTGACCCAGTTTGTTGTTATGCAATTTTTTAAAAATTGGTTGTTTGGTAGTGTCGATGATGTGATGGAACTATCCACACTAGTTAAATTTGAAGTATTAATTTAGAGATTTGGAGAGTTCAATCTGATTGTATTTAAACCAAATGTGAAGGGGAGAATGGTTATTCAACCAAAACTTTTGTTGATAATCTGCTGACATAGACCTCTGGTAGCTTTTCATTGGCATCTTTTTTCTTCTGTTCCTACATTGTGTTAGATTCCTCTCCAAACACAGAGAAGGTTTTCCTCTTTCTATCACATTACAATAAACCTAGAGAGTCTCTCATGGCTATTTTTCAATGCTATCTAGAAAGTCTCTGTTTTAAGAAGTTGATTGTTTACAAAAACAGGAGTGTGCTGGGGTTTCTGAAAGCTTTAACAAGCTGAATGTTTAAGCAGTATCCTTTGTTACTAAGCAGCTGACTTGATACCAAGAATCTGGGCACAACAGGGGGTATTGTCACGTGAGAAAAACCTCTAAAAATGTAAGGAAATCAGGTATACATGAGATCATTCAATTCCTGCTATCATGTACAAACCACATATGCATATAGATGAAAATTGGACATTCAAGTTAAGTTTTTCACTAGTGTCTTTGTGTGGAGCATCCAAGACTATGATGTTTGCTTCTGGGTTGAAGGATGCGATTGAACAAAATCTACTGTTCTTTCATCCTGCCTTGCAGCCTCCAGGGAGAAACCAACCAATTACTTTGTTTTGGCAAAGTGGGCATCAATCACTGGCTTGATCAAGAATGAATCACCAATTTTCCAAAGGTTAGGTCAATTGTTACAGCTATATCCTGAGGAGTATAAATTTGGGACCAGGTTTATCTTCAGAGCTACAGGTAATGTAATGTGTGACCTGGCTTCAGGCTTGGCGTTAGCTGCTTCCACAAGTCACAGAGATCTGCAGCCTCCCAATGAAGCAGAACTGGTGGGAACATTGCTTTTACTTCTTGGGAGTTAAGCTACTCTGTCTCCCCTTCTGAAATTTACCTCTCTTTGCATCACAGGTCTTACTTCTACCCACTTGCTTGATGTTCTGCCACATCCATCATTCCAGCCACAATAAAGATGAAACAGCACAAGAACATCGTTGGTCGTTCGTGCTAAAGCCCATGAGAGTTATTTGTCATAAAGTTTGCAACCACCAAAACAGCCAGTCAACGAGAATTACAAAAGTTAACTAAATACCGAGCTGAATGGAACTCTTAGTGCTGCCCATGGCTGAATCAGGATAAAACAACTGAAAGTGGTTCTCGGTCAATATAAAATGTCTGATGAAGATTTTTAGCTGAAACAGAAGCTTGCACAGTTTGCTCGAGTAATTAGATGTTTTCATCGAGGGAGTAAATCCAAGATAACTGGATAAAGGTAACACACAAAGGCCACTGTGAAATGTATGCAATGGGCTCTGTTTTACAGAAACGGTTGCAGACACTTATGTAAAGAACCTTGGTGAAGTTACCAATAGTATAATACTGTGTGATGTAGCATAGCAAAGCTTTGTATAGGCATGTATCGGATTCTATAACAAAGTAATATAACAAATTGGAGCCACGTATCAAAGATTAAAGTAGAGTTTTGAATAAACAGCCATTATGAGATATAACTGTATTTCTGTCAAAGTTCAGTGTAAGGCGGATTGAAGCAACAGCACCACCCCCCCCCCCAACACCCCTTATCAGCAAGGGAGTACTATCTGGAGTGTGTTTGAATAAGATGTATTGTGAAGGCTAATTATAAGGGGATCTGGTAAATGCTATGATATCATGAGTTGGCTTAAAGCTGCCCGTGCACTGTTCACATCATCACATGATTAATCTGTTTGGAGGTGTATCATAGAATCTCCACAGTGCGGAAAGAGGCTATTTAGCCCATAGAGTCTGAACCGATCCCACCCATATGCAGACCCCTATCCTATCCCTGTAACCCTGTATTTACCATGGCTACTTCAACTACCCTACACATCCCTAGACATGACGGACAATTTAGTACGGCCAATCTACCCATATATAGTCAATTAAAAATACAATTGATTTGTAACAGCCAAAGATGGGCTACAAGTACATGTATAAAAAATGTATGTTTGCCTTTGTTCAGTGGAGTAGCCCTTGGATTGCCATAGGCTTTCTCCTGATTGATGTACAACAATAAGCGTGTTGATACTAAAAGTGATCTGGGTGATGAGTGATTAATTTAGTCTTTCCTCTCCAACAAAACAGAGAAACCCTTAAGATATGTGCATCCCTTTAGATGTATTGCCTTCCTTAGGCCTGACATAATTTACAATTTGTGAGCATGATTTGCAATGGGTGAATCAAATGATTATAACATCACATTTGACAAAAGTGTCTTCACACAGGAATTAGGATCCACGTTTGCTCAATCATTAGGCTGTGACTTATTTCAGGTGGAACCAGGAAAACAAGAATATGACCGATCTGTTATGATGTCAGTGGCACTTGCCATGACTGACTCCAAGTACTAACATTAATATTAACTTCACAAAATTAGTCACAATTAGTTAAAATTCTGCTTTACTACTTATTTTCCCTTGCTCATAAGATTTCCACGTTGGTGGGATCATAAAATATGCAGTAATAGATCATCCGTTGCGTTATAACTTCTGGCTAATTTATTCATTTTCAATGTTGCCAGTGGGGGAAATCAGCTGATAAAACAAATTGTTAGAGTTCTGTCAGTAAACAAGAAAATAAGTAATGGCTCACTAATGTCGGAAAGTATGAGCCAGGAATCTGTTGTGGCCCAGGGATCTCGCTTGGAGAATCACTGTCAGAACCACCACTCAGAACATATGAAAACACTACCATATTAAAAATGAATATTAATAATATAATTACGGATGGCTCCTGTCTATATGAGATTGCGAAAGAATGATCTTTTGTACTAAAGTAATTGAGGCTGTTAATTTATTACACATTCAAACGTTGCTACAGCAATGCTGGGAGTCACAGTTTAAGATCAAATATTGAAACCTGTGCTGAGCTAATGATTTGTGCTCCATCAGAAAACATATCAGCTTGATATCATTCTGTAGGAAATGCACAAAATGAAATGTGTTGCATACAGCACAAGTGAAAGCGCTTGCAATGAAAACTCTGCCATAATTCAACTGGGAAGAAAAGAAACATTAATTGCAGTTCAAACTTAAGTAGAGCACAAATTTAGTAGGCAAAGTGTTATTTAGTGTTATATTTAAGTAGGTATTAGTCCTGGGTCACAGGTAGAATTGCGGCTGCTACAGCAAAACATTATAGGTTCAAAATCCACTACGGAGACTTGAGAACATGTCAAGGTGAACACTGTGATGCAGTTCAATAGCAATGCTGCACGGTTAAGATAAGAACATAACTAATAGCACTATTCAACATGATTGTTGCTAATCTTCAGCTTCAAGCCTTTACTTGCCCGCTTGGCATTTCCCTTGATTCTCTGAGATACTAAAAGTCTGATTATCTTGGCCTTAATTACATTCAGAAGCACCCACAATTCTCTCGGGCAGAAAATATCAAAATCCACAATCCTCAGAGTGAACAAATCTCTCCTCACTAAATGGTCAGCCTTTTAATTCTCAGTCTCGCGTCCCTCGCCAGGTGAAACATTCCAGTCTTTACCTGGTCCAGCTCTTTCAGAATTTTACAGATTTCACTGTGATCACCTTTCATTCTTCTTATCTCCAGAGAATATAGATCCATTTTAGTCAGCCTGCCATCAACGAAAAAGCATCTCATTCTAGAGGCCAAAGTAAAAGCCTTCCCACACTCTCCAATTCAACGTGCTTCCATATTAACATATTCCAGATGAGATCTTAGAAAATCATAATGGTTCAGTGGCATTATCACGAGACTATTAATTCAGAAACTCAGCCTAAAGTTCTGGTGACCTGGGTTTGAATCCCGCAATGAATGGAATTCTTGCATGGAACCCAGAAATCAATAAAAAATCTGGAATTAAGAATTTACCGATGACCATGATATAGTTGTTGATTGTTGGAAAAACCCATCTTGTTTACTAATGTCCTTTAGGGAAGGAAATCTGCCATCCTCACTCCGTCTGGCCTACATATGACTCCAGACCGACAGTAATGTGGTTGACTCTCGACTGCCCTCCGAAATTGCCTATCAAGCCATTCGGGTTGGACCAATTGCTACAGTCTCAAAGAAATAAAACAGGGCACATCACCTGGTAACAAAGTGAGCAACGGAAAAGATATTGGCAGAATCAGCCCTGTTGACCCTCAGGGTCCTCCTTATTAACATCCAGGGGACTTTTGCCAAAATTGGGAGAGTTGTCTCGTAGACTACTCAAGCAATAGCCTGACGCAGTAATACTCATGGAATTATACCTTACAGGCACTGTCCCAGAAACCACCATCACCATCACTAGACTTGTCCTGTTCCAAAGGCAGGGCAGAGCCAGCAGAGGTGGCGGCACAGTGGTATAAAATTGAGAGGGAGTTTCCCTGGGAGTCCACAACTTTTCTCTGAACCACATGATGTCTCATGACAGAGACAGTAGGAACTGCAGATGCTGGAGAATCTGAGATAACAAGGTGTAGAGTTGGATGAACACAGCAGGCCAAGCAGCATCAGAGGAGCAGGAAGGCTGACGTTTCGGGCCTAGACCCTTCTTCAGAAATGGGGGAGAGGAAGGAGGTTCTGATATAAATAGGGAGAGAGGGGGAGGTGGATAGAAGATGGATAGAGGAGAAGATAGGTGGAGAGGAGACAGACAGATCAAAGAGGTGGGGATGGAACC
Organism: Ginglymostoma cirratum; assembly: GCA_024137785.1. Classification (NCBI taxonomy): domain Eukaryota; kingdom Metazoa; phylum Chordata; class Chondrichthyes; order Orectolobiformes; family Ginglymostomatidae; genus Ginglymostoma; species Ginglymostoma cirratum. The sequence goes on from JAHRHZ010000076.1 coordinate 2,217,996, forward strand.
AGTAAAGGTGCGTGTAGGTGGGGAGTTAGAGAGGAGATAGGTCAGTCCAAGGAGGACGGACAGGTCAAGGGAGCGGGATGAGATTAGTAGGTAGGAGATGGGGGGGGCTTGAGGTGGGAGGAGGGGATAGGTGGGAGAAAGAACAGGTTAGGGAGGTGGGGACGCACTGGGCTGGTTTTGGGATGCGGTATGGGGAGGGGAGATTTTGAAGCTTGTGAAGTCTACATTGATACCATAGGGCTGCAGGGTTCCCAAACAGAATATGAGTTGCTGTTCCTGCAACCTTTGGGTGGCATCGTTGTGGCACTGCAGGAGGCGAAGGATGGACATGTCGTCTGAGGAATGGGAGGGGGAGTTGAAATGGTTCACAACTGGGAGGTGCATTTGTTTATTGTGAACCGAGCGTAGGTGTTCTGCAAAGCGGTCCCCAAGCCTCCGCTTGGTTTCT
>JAHRHZ010000076.1:2223443-2238803 GCA_024137785.1 Ginglymostoma cirratum
AACCCTCTTCCCCTCCCCCATTTCTGATGAAGGGTTTAGGCCCGAAACGTCAAGTTTTCCTGCTCCTATGATGCTGCTTGACCTGCGGTGTTCATCCAGCCCCATGCTTGTTATCTCAGTCCTTATTAGCCTAGTTCATGATAACACATGCAAAGACCCGCACATAAAAGTTACTTATATACTCCATGGATGCCATGCTGTTCACCCAACCCTATGGCTTCTTCTAGATGCAATGCTAACTTAATGTCAATCCATGACAATTGATTTCAACCTCCCCACCACTCTTTGCCATTACAATTTCCGTGCTAACTAACCCATATACACCACAGAGAGGCTTCTGGAGTCATTTTGAAATCAACTAAAACACAGTTCTAATTAACTATTACAGTTTTTACTGTTGAAAAACACACAGGGCAGCCAACCATTAATGATTACAAAATTATCCTTAGACAAACGTCAGCAAACTGCTCTCACAATCATTTGAAAAGTTTTATTTTAACCTTTCATTGACACATTCTGATTGGTTATTTTTCATTTTTAAAGGGCTGAGAATTTAAATAACTTCACAACTTAGTAGTTCTATCGACATTCCACAACACTGATGAACATGCATATCCAGTCCAGAAAGAACCTGCACTTCCACAATGCATGTTAAGCCCTTTATGACAGGGAAAATAGGATCTGTTTAAACATATCATTTCAAATAGCCCTGCTGAGTTTGGGTGTCCATCCTGTATGAACCACAAGTCATTTCCTGGGTACATGGATAGGAAAGGTTTAGAGGGATATGGGCCAATTGCAGGCAAATGGGACTAATTCAGCTTAGGAAACCTGGTTGGCATGGGCGAGTTGGGCCAAAGGGCCTGTTTCCATGCTGTTTGACTCTATGATAACCCTTCCTCTACCATACCAGCAAAAAAATTGGATGGGATTTCAGAATTTGAAAGGCAGATGAGGGCAGAGTGATAGACATTGTGTACGTGGACTTCAGCAATGTGTTCAACAAGGTTCTGCATGGTAGACTAGTCAGCAAGGTTAGAACACGTGGAATCCAAGGGGAGCTAGGCTACTGGATTCAAAACTGGCTTGAAGGTAAGAGTCAGAGAATGGTGGTAGTGGGCTCCTTTTTGGACAGTAGGCCTGTACCTAGCGCTGTGCCGCAAGGATTCGTGATGGGCCCACTGCTTTTCGTCATTTTTACAGATGATTTGGATGTGAAAAAAGAATATATGGTTAGTAAGTTTGCAGATGACACCAAAATAGGTGGTCATGGACAGTGAAGGTTATCTCAGAGTACAGTGGAACTTCGGACAGATGGGCCAATGGACGGAGGAAGTGGCAGGTGGAGTTTAATTTCGACAAATGTGAGGTGTTGCATTCTGGTAAGTCAAACCAGGGCAGGACTTACACAGTTAAAGGTAGGGCCTGTTTCCCCACTGTAGGGATTCTATAACAAAAAAATCTCTGCATGAAAATGTTCCCTTCGATCCCATCTAAATCTTTCCCCTCTCACCTTAAACCTATGCCCTCTAGTTTTGGACTTCCCTACCCCAGGGAAAAGACCTTGAGTGAGTATATGGAACGAGCTGCCAGAGGTAATGGTGGATGCTGCTACAATTACAACATTTAAAAGGCAGCTGGATGGGTATAGGAATAGGAAGGCCTTAGAGGGATATGGGACAAAAGCTGGCTAATGGGACTAGATTAATCTAAAACATCTGGTCAGCATGGATGAGTTGGACCGAAGGGTCTGTTTCCATGCTGTACATCTCTATGGCTCTAATAAGATGCAACTTGTTTGAAATTTTCTGTTGAATTGATCAGAAATTGTGACAAAAATGTGACAATCTGCTAAAAGTGAAAGCCAAGTGTTTGGCACAAAAAAAAGCACATAATTTCAGCAGCTGCAAAATTTCATGAAGAACCCAAATATCTGGGAAAACAAAGTAGGATATTGCCTGGAAAACAGTACACTGATCAGTTAGTGGTTTGATAAGTAGTTTGCAATAGGAGCCACATTCATGGATCAGGAAAGAAACTTAGAATTCAGGTAATTTCCTGCAACCAATTATTACATAAAGCTTTTTGACCTGTCATGAGGCCTTACCTAGAATAAAGCTTATTTAAAAATTGATTAAAGATGTATCATCTTATCATCTTACTTCCTCGAGAGTGTGTATTTCCTTTTAAAATGAAGACACTGGTTGCTCCAGTTGACTATTATTAGTCTCATTCACTAACTCTCTGAGTTGTTCATTGATAGAACTTATCGCGGACATTAGCTGAACAATGCTCAGATAGTCCATCAGATTTAAAATGAAAGGTATCGAAAAGATTGCAGAGACTCATTTGATAGAAATATTAAGAGGTTCTTGGTGGATTAATTCAAAGCAGGCTGTATTGACAAGGCTACTTTTATAATAGTGTTCAATTCTGGTTTCCCTGCTGTAGAAAAAACACTGTTAAACCTAAAAGGGTCCAGAAAAAATTTACAAGGATATTGCCAAGATTGGAGGGTTTGAGCTAGAGTAAGAGGCTGAAAGGCTGGGGCTTTTCTCCCATAGATAGGAAGCTGAGGGGTGATCTTATAGAGGTTTATAAGATAATGAGGGTCATGAATTGGGTGAACGGCCAAGGTCATTTTCACATGGTAGGAGAGTCCAAAACAAAGGGGCATAGGTTTAAGGTGAGAGGGGAAAGATTTAAAAGGGACCTGAGGGGGAATATTTTCATACAATGGTTGGTGCATGTATGGAATGAGCCGCTACAAGAGGTAGTGCAGGCAGGTACAATTATGATATTTAAAAGATATCTGGATGGGTGCATGAATAGGAAGTGTTTAGAGGGATATGGGCCAAATGCTGGGAAATGGCTCGAGATCAGTTTGGGATATCTGGTCAGTGTGGACGAGTTGGCTTGAAGGGTCTGTTTCTGTGCTGTCTAACGTTATGACCGCATGATAATCCATGTCCCACCTGTCTTTTGGAACGTCCACAGACTGTGAAAATCTGAACTTTTGCATTTCCCTTTTCACTTCTGATACAATGAAATTTGAAATCATTTATTGACAAGCATTCCAGAGTAACAAAGTTGCAGATTTAACTCACCCTTACACTCTGGCTGCCTGCCTGACCAGGTGCCATTGGGAAGACAAATCCTCTCAGCAGAACCATGCAGAATATATCCCATCACACAAGAAAATTGCACAGTGCTCTTAATCCAGAATTCACTCTTTTCTCTCAAACCATGTGCTGGTGAACCAGGGTCACCACACATTCCAACTGTATCTCCTGCAATAGAATACAAAAGTAAGATTGTGAGGTTATCAGCTTCTTTTTTAAAAAGAAATACACTCTTGATGAATTAAGATGATAAATGGCATGAGAACATTGTAAAGAGGATGGAAAAAAAAGTAGAACTGAAACTTTACAATCATTGTTAATTACAAATCACTTTCAGCAGCTAATTGAGTATTTCACATTTAGAGATATACACACACTGCTTCATACCTAATTATAACTCATTTAAACCGAGTGTAGAAATGGTTTTCATCACTGAACTGAAATAGGCATTGTCTCTTTTTTAGCTGGTGTTCTGCTTCATTTATTTCAAATAAAAACACTGAACACTTGACTGAACAACAGGTAATACTGGGGCACTTTATACCTAGAGTGCAGCTTATCATTATTTAATAATTTCAAAGACTGTAACATGCAATCCCCATTCACATCAGTGTATTGTCTTACTTGCTTTAAGCAAAATAGACTAATAAATTTCTGCATTTCCATTCTGAAACTTGCTAAAAGTTAGAGCTTTATGTTAGTAGACTGCATGGTCTAAATCTCCTGGTGAGCAATGGAACCCCTTTTTTATGACTCTGACCAGATTTAAGTAAAAAAACAGTTTTGTTTTGGCCGATTGCAGGGAGCTCACTTTCACAGGAATCCACGAAGGGAGCAACAGAGAAAATCCAGGAGGAAACCACACGCCCTTCACTATTACGAGGGGAGCATAACTTTAATGTGATTGGAGGAAGGTATAGGGCAGACGTCAGAAGTAGGTTCTTCACACAGAGAGTGGTGGGTGCATGGAATGCGCTGACGGCAGTGGTAGTGGGGTCAGATACTTCAGAGACTTCTAAGCGACTCTTGGATAGGCACATGGAGGATAGTAAAACGGGTATGCAGGGTGGTTTGAGCTGAGTAGCATAATAGGTCAGCACAACATCATGGGCCAAAGGGCTTGTATATGCTGTACTGTTCTATGTTCTATGCTCTTCCATGGCACTAGCTGTCATGCTCTAATAATCAAAATTTAAATGTCCAAAAACACCTCCGTTTGCTAATTTGGATGTACACAAGTATGGGTGGAACATATGGCCACACGTAATGAGTAAGGTCGGTGGATAAGAGATGAGGCTGGTGAGGTAAGTGGGCAGAAATGGTTGAGATAAATGGGCAAGGCAATAGAATGGTAACTGGGTGAAGTGGGTGGTAAGGTGCTAGTTTCCAAGTTATTAACATGTAGGCCTAGAGTGGCGGTGTGTTACGTTGATAGTACAGCAAGTTGAAATGGACAAGGTCTTATGTGGATCGAATAGTGAAGTCGGATCAGGTTGGGTTAGAGTGGAATCAGCAGAACCAGGCAGAGTAGTGGGTCACAAGGAGGCAGGGTTAGAATGAAAGTTGAAGTTCTGCTTGTTTGTGAGTGGAGTTCAGGGGCCAATTTGGGGTCAAGAAGAATAAAGGGGATTCTCGGAGTTGGGCATTTGGGGGTCATAGGTATGAGTGTCAGGGAGATGTTGGAGGTTGGTCAGAATGTGGGGGAATCAGTTGCCAGTCACAGGAGAGTTAGCAGGGTTACAGAGAGACATGGAAAGAGTTGGGTTAATTGTGGGATTGGAGTGGAATTTGAGCGTAGAGTTCAGTTTCACAGAGAAGTCAGGGGCCAGATGAAAGATTGGGGATTGGGAGTCAGAAGATTTCAGTTTTTTATTTACCAAGGAGTTGGACCTAGATTTTTACCAGTTCACATTTTCTGGGTATGTAAAGTTCAGTATCAAGGTAGGTAAATCAGAACTATCCATATACCCCTGCCTCAAAATCAGAGGTAAAGATATTCTCCAAGAGCTGAAGGGAGCAGGGAAATTCTCAATTGGAAGTTGAATCTTCCTGGGTAATTCCGAAGTCATCATTGTGTTGGGACCACTGCTGCATTCTAACATCCATCCTAGAGGCACTGCAAGTTCAGAGCTGTCATTGTATTTATCATTTGCCTTCTAGAGACAGGAAAAAAGATGTGGGCTGCTTATCACATGTTGAAGAGAGAAATTAATTGCTTATTATTTCGAATCATTGAGGAAACATTATCAAACCTAAATTATCATAATTTTTAGGACTCAACTTGTCAGTGTCTTGTATAAACTGAGAAAATGTGCTTTTCTTTAAATATCCAAAATTTAACACTTTTTCCAAAATCTGAAAGCACAGTCAAAGCTTCCAAAACTCAATTGGTATATTTTACGCTCTGAAAATTGAATAATCATATCTAAAGTTTGAAGGGAAATTGGAGGAGAACAGTCCTTGCAAAATCACCACTTTTTGCCTCCTTTTCCCATGATAGGTTGCCCATTGAGAAGTTGACCAGATGAACAGGTTTAGCTCCTGTTGGGCAGGAATGGCAAGGGAGCAGGCTGCAAAGGCAACGAGGAAGTCTGGAGCCATGATTGCAACAATAAGTCTGTTCAAACCTTGAGGAGGTCTGATCACTTACCCTGAAAGCAGATTTGGAAGCTGATGCCAGAATGTGAAGGCCTTTGTACAAGAGGCATGCAGAACACCTCTGTTCAGTCTGCAAGTATGATCCCAAGCTTCCAATGCCATTTAAGGTGATACAGTTGCACAGTGGTTAGCACTGCTTCCTCACAGTGCCAGTGACCCGGGTTGGATTCTATCCTTGCGTGACCGTGTGAAGTTTGCACATTCTCCCCATGTCTGAGTGGGTTTCCTCAGGGCTTCCACCTCCAGTCCAAAGATGTGCAGGTTAGATGGATTGGCCTTGCTAAATTGCTCATTGTGTCCAGGGATATGCTGGCTAGGTGGATTAGCCACGGGAAATGCAGGGTTACAGGGATAGGGTCGGGGGTTAAGACTGGGAGAGATGCTCTTCGGAGGGGTGGTGTGGACTTGATGGACTGAATGGCCTGCTTCCATACAGTAGGGATTCAATAATTTTTAGCTTTTTGCCTTGCTGTCACATGGGCAATTCTGTTTTCAGCTTGCTGCAATATTCTAGTGAAGCTCAATGCTTGAGTAACAGCCCCTCAACTTTCAATTAGGCTCTTCATAGCCTTCTGAATTCAAAATCCCAGTTTAACAACTTTAGAGCACCATCTCTGTCCACCCATCTATTTTCTATGCTTCTACTTTCAGGCACAGTTGTTCATTATTCTCTCATTCAAATCTGCTTTGGGCGATGCTTTCGTTTTTTCCCCAGTCCCTTAGCTTTTGTATGTTAGAATCTTGTCAGTTCATCTCTCCCACCCTCTAACCTATCAGAGACATACACTTTTGTTCTTCCCTCCCCTACCTGCTTTGACTAGCTTAAAATTTATTACATTTCTATCTCTTTTCATTTTTGAAGAAAGTCCTTGAATTGAATCATTAACTCTTTCTTCCTGCCTGATGCCAGAGCTGTTGACTATTTCAGGCATTTTGTTTACACTTCAGGCTTCCTGCAGTCACGGTATTGGATAAAATATATTGTAACTAGCAACATATTTATTCCATGTAAATAACTTGACATTACAGAAAATGTCACCTACATTATTAGAAGTTGTATTTGGCAGTTATGGGGCAATTTCATGATCTTATATTACCAGCAGAGATTTGCATTGTAGAGAGATCAATTTGGAGATGGTGCTACAACATCATACATAGTTGCTTTCTAACCTGTAGCCCTGTCAGTATGGATTTCTCCATACCATATGCAGTTGTAAAAATTACCCATGATGGGCACATTATAGATATTGTTTCTCACACAGAAACCATTCATGCCATATATTGGATCAGACCATTACAGAAAAGGATTAATGTCCTTCTAATGTAGGAAATCTCATCTAGATATGATACAAAAAGTAGAATAATAGAACAATAATTATCCTCAGTTGAAAGTAAAGCTCAAGACTATATAAAGTTGTCAGAAATAAACTGCTGTATAGATATCAGAATTGCATCTGCCATATATTATCATGGGTGTTATAAAATTCTTTCCATTTCTTTAATTTCAATTCTGCTTCTGTGTTTACTGAGTAATACATTATTGGAAGGATTGACCTTTGGGTGAAATGTTCCTCAGTCTGCACTATCAATAAACAGACTCACTGGCCATTCACCAGTGGGAATTAACTGTGTACATAAATGGCAATTCTACAGGTAACATAAAACCAGCACTTCAGAGCATTAGGTGAAACATGATACATTTAGGACAGACTGAGACCCCTATATTAATAAAAGATTTTTTTTGGGAGCAACAAGGAAACAAATTTGAGAAGATGTGGAAAGTGGAGAGACACCGGAAGAGAAGATGTTTTAATTGACCAAAATGCCATCACAGGAAGAGATAGAACACAATTAAGAGTAAGTTAACAGATAAAACTAAAGGTTACAGACAAAGGACAACATTACAAAGGCTCCGTTTGCAAATGTATACAGTCCTTAAAACAAAACAGATGAACTTAAAGTCAATGCGTACAATATTGATAGCCATCAGAGAATCATAGCTGCAGGAAAGCTGGACCTGTATATGAAAGGATCTATGACATTTAGGGAGAAAAGGAAGCTAGAAGAAAATGAAGGGGTGGTTCTGTTAATTAACACTGATAAGAACGCAAAGAAAAATGATACAGAAGTTCAGGAAACTCCAATGTAGAAGTCGTTTGAATAGTGATGATAAATGATAAAGGCAAGAAAGCACTTCTGGAAGTGGCGTACAGGACTGTTAACAACATCTACATGGTAAAAATTGAGTATTAAGAAATAAATCATGGGGGAGGCAATAGCCTAGTGGTATTAAAGCTGGACTGTTAATCCAGAGACCCAGGTAATGTTTTGGGGACCCAGGTTCAAATCCTGCCATGGTCGATGGTGTAATCTGAATTCAATAAAAGTCTGGAATTAAGAGCCTAACGATGACCACAAAACCATTGCCAATTGTCAGGAAAAACCCGCAGGTTCACTCACATCCTTTATGGAAGGAAACTACCATCCTTACCTGGTCTGGCCTATGTGTGACTCTTGATGTGCTGGACGAAGGGGCTTGATATGACTCTATGGCTAGTGAGATAGTTGAGGTGTTGGTTTTAACTTTTAAAAGCTCCCTGGATTCAAACAAGGTCTCTTTAGATTAGAAAAGAGTGAGTGTAACTCTTCTGTTAAAAAAGAGACTGTGACAGAAGACAGGAAATTACAAGTCAATACTGTGTGGAGCAAGAGGAACACGGCAGGTCAGACATCATCAGAGGAAAAGGAAAGTCAACGTTTTGGGTTTCCAACCTTCATTAGGACTCCTAATGAAGGGCGTATACCCAAAATGTTGATTTTCCTATTCCCCTGATGCTGCTTGGCCTGCTGTGTATCTCCAGCTCCACACAGTATTGATACTGACTCCAGCATCTTCAGTTCTTGCCATCTCCTATTTGCAGGAAGCTACAAGCCAGTTAATTAAAAATCGGGGTAGATGTTGTAAAGTATTATTGAAGAGATTATAGCAAGGCATTTAGAAAAACTCAATATAATCAGGCAGGGTCAATATGGTTTTATGGAAAAATAATAATGTCTAACCAATTTAATGAGTTTTTTCAGGCATTGATTTGTACTATAGATAAAGGACAACCAGTGGATATACCAAATTTAGATTTCTAGAAGACATTTGATAGGGTGCTAAAATCTATTGCAGAAAACAAAAATGCACAGTGTGGGGGCTAACTTTGGCATTAATAGTACGTTGGCTGGTGAACAACAAGCAAAGAGTAAGCCCAACCCAGTTAATGTTCTAGTTTGGGAGATGTAATGAGTGGTGTGTCACAGGGATCAGTGCTGGGACCTCAATTCCTTCCACTTTAAATAAATTAATTGCTGGTGACACAAGAATAAGTAAGAAAATAAGTTATGAAGAGGACATAAGGAGCATGAAAAGAGATATAGCTTGGAAAAGTGAGTGAGTAATGATCTGGGGCAAATGGGGTATAATGTGGGAAGATGTATTATCCATTTTCACAGGAAACATTAAAATAAACTCATTCTTTAAATGGCGAGAAAATACAGAACTCTGAGATATAGAGGGATCTGGGCATTCTTGTGTGTGAATCACAAAATAAGTAGAGCTAGAAGTACAAAAAAAGTCAGAATTTCTCATTTCCATTAGTTAAACTTAACCTAAAGAGCAGTGACCTGTGGAATTCTCTGCCATAGAAAGCAGTCGAATACATACTGAACATTTTTAAGGAATTCAATAATGCCCTTAGGGCTAAAGGGACCAAAGAGGAGAAAAGTGGTGAAAGCACTGAGTTGGATGATCAACAATGATCATACTGAATAGCAGAGCAGGCTCGAAGGAGTGACTAGCTTTTCCCGGTTCTATTTTCAATGTTCCTATGTTAAAATGTTACATGCGACTACAACAAGTGACTATGAAAGCTGAGAGAATAGCTATCATTATTGCAGGAGAATTTAGTACAAAAAAGGAGACTTAGCTTCCGTTACACAGTGTACTAGGGCAACCACACCTGGAGTACTGTATGCAGTGCTGGTCTCCTTATTCAGGAAGTACATGTGTTGGAAGCATTCGGACGAGGCTTGTTAGACACCAAACCTTGCTAAAGAAGGGGTGAAAGGGTAGGCAGGAAGGTGAAGTAATCAGATCAACCATGAACTTCTTAAATGACAGAGAAGGCACAAGGATTAATGGCCTTTTGATGCTCATAATTAGCATGTTCATTTGTACATTTGTGTTGCATTTGAACTGTCTGTAGAAGATTTCTAAGGGGTCAACTCACATTATTGAGGCTTCTTACGAAGTTATTTGCATTACGATTCAATACTGACAATCAATAAAGGAACCATTCAATCACCCTTGTTCATTTATTGAATGCATGTCATTTTTAATTAAAATAGTTCATTGGACTTAAACAGACAACAAATTGAATCAAACTCGGTTAATGCAAACAAATGAACAACAGTGGATGTCAAAATTTCTGTTTCATTTCAAAGTGATTATGCAAACAAAGAATGTAAAATTTCCTCCCAGGCAATAAAAGAAGATTTAGATGAAAGCAAGTTGCAGATCTCTCAGTAGCATCACAACAAACATGCTGGAAAAGAAGCAAGGAATGTGATTATGGTTTCTTCCAACAGATCTTTTATAAATTGTGAACCTGAGCTGTATGCATAATTGACAATTGGAACAACCATTGTAAACAATAAAATGCAATGCAATATCTTGAAAAGGCAATGGCAGCAAATTCAATAGTAACTTGCAAAAAGAAATTGAACTAATATTTTAAAGTGTAAATTTTAGGAGTTTGAAAAGCAAGGGTCTTTGGATTGCATTGCATTTACCTAATCTAAGCTGAGCTGCTGGATAATACATAACAATTGCCTAAAAAAAATTCTTCCTCTTCATTTTCTTCTTAATGGAGAAACATACAGCCTCTGTACTATTCTCCAGACCAGTGATGTAACTTAGGGAGGTAAACCTACCGTTCCCATTCCACCTTTGGGAAAATTACCTTGGATGGGATGATGCTAGAAAATCAGTGACTAGTGGCACAAATACTTGTGTCCACATGAATTGGTTTCTGAGATTTCTTCTCAAATACTCATGCTCCTACAGCTGTCACAGCTGAATACAGTGGTACAACACTGACTGAAAATTAAGTTTAGACAGCCGTAGTCTATTAGTTGAACTAATTTTTGTTTAAATTCACTCAGGGGACACAGGTGTTGCTGGCTGAGACAGTATTTATTGCCCTTTCCCTGGGCAGCTCGCCACCACATTCTTGAGGTCAACAAAAGGCAGTGCAATAAATGACCCAGCCAGTGACACCTGCATCCTAGGAGTGAATAAAACAAAAACTGCATGATGCCATAACCATCTGAGCACGTGGGAATTCAAGGATCATGAGGTTGATCAACCTTCTAATATTACACATACATATTATATGTACACACATACATACATATACAGATATAAATTATACACACACACACACACACGCACATATATATACAGATATAAATATATACATTTTAGTCATGCTGAAATTTTCAGACACAACTTTAAGTTTCTTCATCAGCAATAAGTTTGAGTAGAAAAGGTTTCATGGGCACAGGAGCAGAGCACAAATCAAAAGGGGTAGGTTCTAAATTTCTTCGGTAGTCACTAATCAAGATACTACAAAGAAACCAGTATCTGGTACAAGGTGAAGGTGTTATTCGTCAAACTGACATTTCTACGTATATGCTCAAATGCCAAAAAAAAAGGTAAAGCGATTAACTAAGCTAATCTTTCCACAACAACCCATTCCTACCCAATCTGCTATTTGCCTCTCCACCCCCAACACATGACTGACAGGCACCATATATTCCACATTCTTCCTCCAAATAAACAATATCCATAGTGGCATGGATGCGACAGTTAACATTTCAGGTCCTCCCAATTCTAAGGAAGGGTGACTTGACCTGAAATGTTAACTCTGATTTCTCTCCACAAATGGCAGTAGACCTGCTGGATTTGCATTGCATTTTATTGTTGACAAAAGTCATTCCAATTGTCAATTATGCATACAGCTCAGTTTCACAATTTATAAAAGATCTGTTGGAAGAAACCATACTCACACTCCTTGCTTCTTTTCCAGCATGTTTGTTGTGATGCAACTGAAAGATCTGCAACTTGCTTTCATCTAAATGCTCTTTCCAGAAATGTCTGTTTTTGTTTCTGATTTACAGCATTTGCAGTTCTTTCAGGTTTTACTTGGCATGGATATTTGGATATCTCTAAACTGGATGCTCCTGTCCTGATCTCAGATTTTGTGGCTGGGTCAAGAACGCAGGAAATCTGAGGATTTTACAGCCCAACACATTTTTACTGTATAAATTATTATTGATCAGGGCTGTTGTGAAATACTGGTCGCTTAACACTTAATTAGAGGAATTTTTTTGCATTAAGATGGTACAGAGGTAACATTAATTGTTTCAGACAATGCATGTATATATCATAAGAAAATATGAAGAAAGTTAGCTTTGTTTTTCAAAATAAAACTCTGAAAAAATCTTTCTGAATTTTGAAAAATTGATATATGAATTTGTCTTATTAATTAAGTCATACTTAATTTTGGCCAGCATTGTGTAAGCGTTCACATGCATCAATAAACTTTATCTAGTATCTATAGATAAAGTGCTCTTCTGCACTCAACAATATTACAAATCTGATTTTATTGCATAATCTGCAAACTGTGCATTGATTCTAAAGTTGAGTTAAAGTCAATGCATCTGTTGACCCTTTGAATAAACTGAACAGATACCAAACTTGTCTGGTTGGAAATCTATCTGCTGAGTTCATGAAAAGAAATGAATGGGTAGCTAGCCATATGGTCAAACAATTTAAAATATTCTATACTGAGCCCTGGAGGGTTTGTTATTCAGTTGTGCAATATCATTTCATTGAGAATGCTTTACTAAGCTCTAAGACCCATTAATGGATTTATATCAAGAGGAATTATTTGCACAAGTGTAACAGGAATTGTGAGCTGTGTTTGTTGATAGCTTTCTGTGCAACATATAGGATCAAAGTGTAATAAAGAGGTCTTTGAATGGTTGTCTGTCAATTTTGATAGATTTACGAAAATTTGAGAGGAGAAATTCTTTTCAAGGTGAGTTTGAAGGGCTGTATGCTTGATTGATGGTTTTACAGGCTTCTGAGAGGAACACTTCTTTCTAAGCTGCATATAAGTAGACTTATATTTTGTGAACATTTCAAAGACTGCAATAACAGGGCTCCTGAGTTCTGTTTACAGCAGATATCCCTGAGTGGATATGAAGGGGCCTGGTGAGTCACATAGAAGATATGAGGAATTGTGGAGAGGCATGAGACATATGAAGAACTATGGCGGGGTTATTGGGATTTTGAGGACATATGAGACATAATGAAGGTTGTGGAGGGGTGTGGAGTCAGAATAGGAAATATAGTGTGTATGGTGGAGGCATGGAGGTGGGTAGAGTGGCAGGGGCTGTGATCCTAACAGTCACCGACATAGTTGGATTGGCGTCACAGTGAATGAAGTTGGGTGTTTCTAATTGAGCATCTTTGCATCTATCTGCCCACATTCCCAGCTCAGGCCTGCATTAGGAGGTGGTGAATCCAACTTCAGCCAACCTCCAACACTCCAGAGTGAAAATAGTTAAATATGTAGTGATTTTCAGTTCTCAGGGAAACAACATCTGGAAATAATTCAACTCTCAATTTCTGAAACAATGACAGAAATCTGGCTCAATCAAGAATACCTTTTGCTATGGTAAACATATAAGGAACAGAGATTGAAGGTTAAGAAATTAATATAAAAGAAAAGACTTAAATGGAAAACTGATCTGTGATGCTAAGCCACTTTGAAATTAGCTCTGTAAAGACATTTCCCGGCTATTGTAAAAGGAGTAACTGAAATACTATCCCATCCACTACTTTCGTTCTTATCAGGCATTCGGAATTTATGTACAAAGGTCTTTAAACATAATGTGAATATTTTGAAAAATTTTCTGAAGGGTATACTTGTAGATGTTAATTCAGAAAATTGTTCATATTCTGCCTACATCCCACATTATTATGACACAATGAAATTAACTTGAACGCTTCCTGGCAGTCCAGCTTAAGTGAAATATCTTTGTACAGTATTGCAATTTGTAACTTCTCTGGCAATAACAACAATGCAATCATCCAACCTAATAACACTCTCTGCATGCTACAGAAAGAACGACACCAATCAAAAACATAGCATTTCTACTGTTCAAAGTAATCCAATGTTGAATCCATTCAAAACTGGGTGAAGGTCAATGTTGGTAGTATCTCTGATTATAGACAGCATGCATATAAAGTATACCCGAGCAGTGAGGCATGGAGTCACTCCAATGTCCATTCATCTGGCATGTACGCACTGATGGGCCAATCAGCAGCCTTTTGCCAACACAGGAGTAGTGAACAGTTGCCCCAAATGTGAATTTATCGCCAGACAAAATTGCATTTGGAGGAATGCCAGGACGGCCACAGTCAACCACTGTTTGAGAGAGAAAAACGAATCAAGATATATATTCGAGATAATAGGTACTGCAGATGCAAGATATATATTCCACTGGTTTACTTTGTTGTATATCACAAATACAAAGTTTCGTCTTGTAATCTTAAGACAGCTTACTGGCTGAAATAATCAACGTTTCTGCCTCAAATTAACATCTTTAATAGTAGCTTCTGAATGCTAAACACGTTTGTATAATATTCCTTCCTCAGCTAACTCAATAAAGAAATAATTCAGCTTAACATTTCATTAAAGCAGCTGACAACAATGTTTTATGAGTACATTCAATGTTGAATGTTATCAACAGTAATGTCTACACTTCTATAATCTAAATTCAGTTAACAGAAACACAGAATGAATAACCACAGAGGAGGTCTGTTTTTTATTTAATTTTACCACATGAAGTAAAATGTGCAAAGAAATAAAGCATACATACATGTGCATTCAGGCAGTGGCTTATCCCAGTATCCGTTAGACTGGCAAGCGAGCACAGAAGAACCAAACAAGAAATAGCCAGGGTTGCAGTCATAAAATACCATCGAGCCAAAGGTGAAATTTCCATATTCGATTTTACTCTCCCGGATGGAATTTGCGGGAATCCCAGGATCAGAACAGTTTACCACTAAGCAATAAAGCCAAACAAATTTAATGTGGCACAAGTAAGACATGGTTTTAAAACTCTCGATAAGTTTTGTAATTCTGTGATTTTACTTTCAGCAATACATGACAAAAAAGATGCACCATCAACTAATATTTCCCAATGAATGAGAAAGAAAGATTGGATTCAGCTATTTACAACTGCAAACATTGTTTTAAATCAAAATTAATCCATGTAATGCAATATATTTTATGCCCATACAATAGTTCCTACGATTGCTTAGGGGCACTTGCTCAATTTGGTGCCCATTCATGCCACTAATGGGGGAGGGAGAGAATTACATCCTTGAATAGAGATAGTAGGGATTGCAGATGCTGGAGAATCTGAGATAACAAGGTGTAGAGCTGGATGAACACAGCAG
>JAHRHZ010000076.1:2239203-2282037 GCA_024137785.1 Ginglymostoma cirratum
CCATCTTCTATCCGCCTCCCCCTCTGTCCCTATTTATTTCCGAACCCCCTTCCCTTCCTCCATTTCTGAAGAAGGGTCTAGGCCCGAAACGTCAGCCTTCCTGCTCCTCTGATGCTGCTTGGTCTGCTGTGTTCATCCAGCTCTACACCTTGTTATCTTACACCCTTGAATATCTCTGTTCATTTCAGTGAGGGCTGATGATGTAAAAATCAGAGATATATGATACCAGAAACATTGTTCTACTCTTTTTGATTAGAATAGAGCTTGACCCACAGTGACATATCACCAAGAGTGGGTTGTTCCAGGTGCGTAGGTTGCTGTTACTCCACACTGGCAATGTGGATCATCGATAACTCGATTGTGAGCACAAAACTGTTAGTCTACCAAGTCTGTCTCCTCAAGGTCCTCCTTGTCAGAAATAAAACCTAGATAACCTATATTAGACAGGATAGGATAAGACTGAACAGATTCCATGTTTGTTGTTTCGGAAATAAGTTTTCAGATGACACCAAATTGGTGGGGTAGTGGACAGCGAAGAAGGTTACCTCAGAGTACAACAGGATCTTGATCAGATGGGCCAATGGGCTGAGGGGGTTAATTTAGATAAATGTGAGGTGCTGCATTTTGGACAGGCAAGTCAGGGCAGAACTTATTCACTTCATGGTAAAGCCCTTGGGACTGCTGATGAACAAAAAGACTCTGAAGTGCAAATTCATTATTTGTTGAAAGTGGAGTCACAGGTAGATAGGATAGTAAAGAAGGCGTTTGGTATGCTTGTTTTTATTGGTCAGTGCATTGAGTACAGGAGTTGGGAGATCATGTTGTGGCTCTACAGGACATTGGTTAGGCCACTTTTGGAATATTGTATGCAACTCTGGTTGACCAGCCATGGGATGGGTGCTGTGAAACTTGAAAGGGTTTAGAAAATAATTACAAGGATGTTGCCATGATTGGAGGGCTTGAGCTACAGGGAGATGCTGAAAAGGCTGGGGCTATTTTCCTTGGAGTGTCGGAGACTGAAGGGTGAGTTTATCAAGGTTTATAAAATCATGAGGTACACGGATAGGTGATAAGACAAGGTCTTTTCCCCAGGGTAGGGGAGTCCAAAACTAGAGGGCATAGCTTTAAGGTGACAGGAGAAAGATTTGAAAGGGACCGAAAGGACAAGTTTTTCATGCAGAGCGTGGTTCGTGTATGGAATGAGGTGCCAGGGAAAGTGGTGGAAACTGGTACAATTACAACTTTTGAAAGGCATCTGTATGGGTACATGAATAAGAAGAGCTTAGAAGGAAATGGGCCAAATGCTGACAAATGGGATGAGATTAATTTAGGATATCTAGTCGGCAGGGACGAGTTGGACAGAAGGGTCTGTTTCCATGTTGTCTACAGGAATAGTGTCAGAAGACTGGAGGATAGCAAATGTTGTCCCCTTGTTCAAGAAGGGGAGTAGAGACAACCCTGGTAATTATAGACCAGTGAGCCTTACTTCGGTTGTGGGTAAAGTGTTGGAAAGGATTATAAGAGATAGGATTTATAATCATTTAGAAAGGAATAATTTGATTAGGGATAGTCAACATGGTTTTGTGAAGGGTAGGTCGTGCCTCAGAAACCTTATTGAGTTCTTTGAGAAGGTGACCAAACTAGTGGATTAGGGTAAAGCAGTTGATGTGGTGTATATGGATTTCAGTAAAGCGTTTGATAAGGTTCCCCACAGTAGGCTATTGCAGAAAATTCGGAGGCATGGGATTGAGGGTGATTTAACGGTTTGGATCAGAAATTGGCTAGCTGTAAGAAGACAGAGGGTGGTGGTTGATGGGAAATGTTCATCCTGGAGTTCAGTTACTGGTGGTGTACCGCAAGGATCTGTTTTGGGGCCTCTGCCGTTTGTCATTTTTATAAATGACCTGGATGAGGGTGTAGAAGGATGGGTTAGTAAATTTGCGAATGACACTAAAGTTGGTGGAGTTGCGGATAGTGCGGAAGGATGTTGCAGGTTACAGAGGGACATGGATAAGCTGCAGAGCTGGGCTGAGAGGTGGCAAATGGAGTTTAATGCGGAAAAGTGTGAGGTGATTCACGTTGGAAGGAGTAACAGGAATACAGAGTACAGGGCTAATGGTAAGATTCTTGGTAGTGTGGATGAGCAGAGAGAACTCAGCGTCCATGAGCATAGATCCCTGGCCATTGCCATCCAGGTTGATAGGGTTGTTAGGAAGGTGTACAGTGTGTTAGGTTTTATTGGTAGAGGGATTGAATTTCGGAGCCGTGAGGTCATGATGCAGCTGTACAAAACTCTGGTGCGGCCGCACTCGGAGTATTGCATGCAGTTCTGGTCACCACATTGTAGGAGGGATCTGGAAGCATTGGAAAGGGTGCAGAGGAGATTTGCCAGGATGTTGCCTGGTATGGAGGGAAGGTCTTATGAGGAAAGCCTGAGGGACTTTCGTTAGAGAGAAGAAGGTTAAGAAGTGACTTAAGAGAGACACATAAGATGATCAGAGGATTAGATAGGGTGGACAGTGAGAGCCTTTTTCCTCTGATGGTGATGGCTAGCACGAGGGGACATAGCTTTAAATTGAGGGGTAATAGATATAGGACAGATATCAGGGGTAGGTTCTTTACTCAGAGAGTCGTAAAGGCGTAGAATGCCCTGCCTGCAACAGTAGTAGACTCGCCAACTTTAAGGGCATTTAAATGGTCATTGGATAAACATATGGATGATAAGGGAATAGTGTAGGTTAGATGGGCTTCAGATTGGTTTCACAGGTCGGTGCAACATCGAGGGCCGAAGGGCCTGTACTGCACTGTAATGTTATATGTTCTTTGTTCTATGTTCTATGTTGTACATCTCCATGACTCTATGACTCTAAATTTCCTCGGCTTTAAAAAAAATACTAGTGGGATGTGGCAGCCCTGGTTAGCTAGCATTTATTGCCTGTCCCTAATTTCAGGCTTATTGTCTAATTGCTCCTGAGAAGATGCTGGTGACCTGCCTCCTTCGACAGCTGCAGTCCCTGTGTTATAGATTAATCCGTAATGACCTAAGGGAGGGAATTCCAAGATTTTCACACGGTGACAGTGAAGGAACGGTGATATAAAGTTCCAAATCAGGATGGTGAGTGGCTTGGAAGGGAACTTGCAGGTGGTGGTGTTTCCATGTATCTGCTGCCTTTATCCTTCCAAATGGAAGTGTTTATGGGTTTGAAAGATGCTGTCTGAGGATCTTTGGTGAATTTCTGCAGTGCACTTTGTAGACAGTACGCACTGCTGTTACTGAGTATTGGTAGTGGAGGGAGTGGACGGTTGTGGATGTGTTGCCAATCAAGTGGGCTGCTTTGTCCGGCATGGTGTCAAGCTTCTTGAGTGTTGTTGGAGGCACACCATTCCAGGCAAATGGGAACTATTCTATCACTCTTCTGATTTGTGCCCTGGAGATTTGGATAGACTTTGAGGAGTCAGGAAGTGAGTTACTTGCTGCAGTATTTCTGGCCTCTGACCTGCTCTTGTAGTCAATGTGTTTATGTGGCGAGACCAGCTGAGTTTCTGATCAATAGATTCCCCCAGGATATTGATAGTGGGGGATTCAGTGATTGTAACACCACTGAATCTAAAGGGATGGTGGTTAAATGATCTTTTATTGAAAATGGTCATTGCCTGACATTTGTGTGGTGCAAATGTTACTTGCGACTTGTCAGCACAGGCCTGAGCGTTGCCCAGATCTTATTACATTTGAACATGGACTGCTTCAGTATCTGAGGAGTCATGAACATTCTGCAATCATTGGCTTATATCCCCATTTCTGACCTTATGAGAAAGGGAAGGTCATTAATGAAGCAGCTGAAGATGATTGGGCCTAGCACACTGCCCTGAGGAACTTCTGCAGAGATACAGAAATTGGGACATCGTGCCTAAATAACAAAACTGCTAAGCATATATTAAATAAAAATCAAAATGCCACATGCACGATGTGGATAAGCCCAATGCTGAAGAAAATGGTGACTTCCATTAAGAGAATAAGAATTATTCTCACTATTAAAGAAATCAAATGATCTTGACCAACTCACAATCACTAACTTCCAGGGTACCCTTTGTATGACTGCACTAACTATTCCACTATTTACAAATTGAGCACTATCCTATAAAAAGCAACCTTCTTACCAATCAGCTCCCCTCCATCGTTTGATTCAATTTATCTGATATTTCCACCGATTAGCGTTACAATTGCACTTTGAGGTGTTATTTCGTTCACTTGTATTGCTTGACTATTTAGACAGTTCCAGTAAAACAAAAACACAACGAATTGTCAGCAGCGATTTGCAATACAAGTCTGCAGCATGAAATGTTATTGATTACGTATTATTAAGAACTTGTTTTTAGCATTAATTTATCTGGACAAGACTGGTTTGATGGATATCCTGTACACCCATTTATTCACTATTGTAAGGTTATATTTTAAACCAGTGACAGGAGCTGTTAAATATTGATGAGCAATTCAGTTGTATTATGAATTTGTATTTTCTTTGGAATAGAAAGAAAGTAAAGGTCAGACTTCAGAAAGTGTATTAATTCTTTCAGTGCCAACATTGAACTATTTCAAGTATCATAGCAGCATACATCACCCTCCATCCAGCCTCTTGCTTAGAACTGTCGAGCCTTTCTGGAATTAGAAATGAACAAAGTGAAGATGAATTCTAACTCCAAGAAGGATTTTCTATCCCCAAATGTGTTGGTGGCAACTACTTTTTCAGTGCCTCAGTGCCAAGGCTTGTTCACCAGCAGGAGCACATCAAGGAAGCTGGGGGCTGGAAGACAGGCTGGGGGGAGGGTGGACATTTGAATCACCGGGTGAATGTATCCGAATTTCCTTCATTTGCACTGAATGCACAAAAAAAATGTATAACGGGTGCTCTGGGAATGTAAATTGCGAGCAGTACCAAATAGTTCTCTCACAGCCATCATACCTTGGCTTCTCACGTGTCAATTCTGTCGTCAGCATTATATACTGGACAGTGTTATGAAAAAGACACTGATAATGGTGGTTCATTTCTCGATGGTTATTGTGGTGGTGGGGTAGTGTGGGGAAGTGTTTGGATGGGGGTAGAGTTAGAATGGTTAGAAACCTAAAATCTCAAAGATTTTGATAGAATAGGCATGTTTCTTTTTCCTTCCCATGCTATTTTCATGAGATCCTTTCATGGTGTTTAAGGCCTTGGGTCATGAGCTCACACATGTCTTCTGAAGTGGCATCTGCAGTTGTGTACGCTGTAGAACTTTGTTTACCTTTGGCCATTATATTCTTGTGCTGAGGGTGATTTTTGAAGTCCTAAAAAAACTCACATCTTTGGAACATTTGTGACAGACTCAAGTTGGGAACATTCTCACAGGAATGTTAAATCTTTTGAAAAACCATGGTAGTGACTATTCACCTCTATATTTATAGCATTGCTTCAGACCTCCACTATATCAATCTGAAGTGGTTTAGATGCCTAGAGTCCAAATAAATTTTTTAAAAATGTCATTAAATTCGCTTTGAGAGAAAAACAAACAGCCGCCTGCTTCTGAACTATTTTAATTGACAGGATGTACGCAACAGCTCTGAAAATAAAATTGTCCATCTATTGCTTAATTTCATAAGACTTCAATGTTTAGATTTAAGAAGACTCGATTCAACAGCTGACATGATTATTAATGATTTGTTGAGTTTCAAAGTTCACAAAACCACTAATTGCAGCAGGAGAATGTGTTCTCATTTTGATTGGCAGTGTTTTTGAGGTTATAAAGGGATTATGAGAATAATTGTTCGTTAATGTCTTTCATGATGAAGAGATGTGTTTCAATTGCAGTTCACTGGGATTTTCAGAAGTTTATGATTTCATGTCTATTTCAATGAGATTGAGAGTCTGGCCATGGTGGACACTAAATGAGTACCAATGGAGAAAATATGGGGGAGCAAGGGTATGAGGTTGCGAGAAGTTTTACTGTTTGGGAGGGTAATAATATTGATGAAAACTTGAGGGCAATGAGGGCTGAGATTGAAGAATCGTGAGAATTATGTTGGGAGCTGGATAGCTGCCTTCAAAAAATGGAATTGGGACTTCTGTTCGATTCATTTCCACTCCTCCCACACACTTCCCAAAATTAATTAAGCCTGGCTTTTCCTCCACCCCATCATCCATCAGAGACAAAATATGGCAAGAACGAGGCTCAGAGATGGTCTAGCAATTCAAAACAGCCTGACTTGAGGTTCCCTGTTCCTACGCGATAATCTGGTTCTTGATGTACTTTTCATTGAACTCAATGATTTTTAAAAGTCCTGTTTTCTCAATCCATTTGTTTGACCAGACGTGTGCACTTCAACATATGAATGCCAACTCAGCTTGAAAATGAACAAAGTACCAGCTGTATATCAACAAAAATATTTCATTCAATTTTATATTTCACATCACAATGACGTAAACTACACATTGATTAATAACATAGTGTGGAGCTGGAGGAACACAGCAGGCCAGGCAACACCAGAGGAACAGGAAAGTTGGCATTTCGGGTTGGGACCTTTCTTCAGAAAATGCTATTGATTGATGTTTGTATTCTACCAGTCGATTTAATACATGGGACTTTCACAAACTGAAATGATTTTTTTTTAGAAAGGATCAAAACGTGAAATTAAAAATTGCTACAAGAATGAAAATAGCTAAGTTGCATGAAATTGACAATGATTAAGCAAAAGACAGAGCTGAAATTAACTTTTCACTCAATGGCAATTACACCATTCATACAGGTCACAAGATACATGCAAAGGCCTTTATCTTCTTTTTGATTTACACTGATATGGAGATCTTCGTATGTTGGAAATGAGAATCTGCAATAATCAAGCCTGCAAAACATAGCTTCAGCAGAAGCAATTCACAATCAAGTTGCTACTTCAAGGAGATCTCTCTTTAACAGAAGAGAGAAAAAGAATTTAGAAGGCAGAACTGAACATGGGCAAATAAGAAACCCCATCTCTTGCTGTCTTACAAGAAGAAAACATCCTGGTGACAGCACTTGGAAAGAAACGTTGGTGTTCCAACAGTTAAAGAACAATTGCAATTTTTATGACTGCTGACAGTAAATTAAACCACTGCGGTCTTAAGTTAAGAATGCTGGCTACAAAGACGCCCAAATGACTTTAAATCTTTCAACTTCTTTCTGTACTAAACACTATCTCCTTTAATTTTGAAATATTTGTGAAAGAGTGAGAAAGAGACATCAGAGCCGAATGATGTGTGATAATCATGTGCTCAGTATCACATTTTCATTATTTTTCTCAGGATTAGCAGCTACTATGCTTGTTCTTCTTTTGACTTTGAAAATTTTTAAATTTGCTTCTTACTGCTGACAGTAAAAATTAGTTAACTGCATGTTAAATGGAGAAAGGTATAACCTTACAGTAAAAAGAAACTCCATTGTGGCTAATTGAGGACGTTGAAATAAAGGGGAAATGGATTCTCTTTCACTCTTAATCATAACAATGTATACTTTAAATTAATGCATGAATACATTTCCCTAAAGAACACTGTACATCATGTGGTCAGAAGAAGCAATATGACAAGGCAGTATTTCCTTGGGATTTTCTCATTCTCCAGATGTACCTTTGACACAAGGTTGCTGTAAGCTCTGGTGAAACAGTTTTTTAAGCAATTTCTCCAAAGCTTCCAGCCACATTTTGTCGAGTTATGGCAAATAATCAAGTAAAGCCCTTCCAGCACTCTTGAAATTTTTGATGATTACTCTACAACACATTGATCAGAACACCACACTGTATTTCATGTAAACAAGTGACAAAAGTCAGCTGCTAAAGGGAGCAGGCTCATTTACTGCAGATTGTAGATGCTATACATTGCATGTTGAGTTGGAGATCAAAATTAAATATGAACCTTAATAGCACAATCAAGTCCACAACAATACCATCCTCACTTATATCTTAGTTATGAGTATTTTTTTTTGCATTACAAGTTATGATAACATAAGGCACCTACTTCAAGAATAAGATGAACTTACCTCTACATGTTGGCACTGCTTGGCTCCATTGTCTGTTTGCCTGACATTGGGCCCTGTCTGTCCCATCCATCATGTATCCAGTGTTGCAAGAAAATGTCACAACATCGTTGAGATTAAAAGCACTTCCAGAAGTTTTCCCGTAAATTGGGTTTCCTGGATGACCACAACTGATTGCTAGGAGAAACATGACCAACAATCTGAAATCCTTAAAATCCCATCAGAATTTTTAAAATAAATATTCACTGAAGGGTTCACAAATATCCTTTTAAAAAGATACTATAGCTATCGATTAGAAACCAGGTACCCGAATATTTAATCATTCATCATAATGGGAGGAGACAGTCTCCATCCCAAACAGATCATGAAGGAATCATTGGACTGAGTAGAATATCAATTGGTGGTTTAAGGATAATTTATTGTCTTTATTTACTTACATTGTGTTTCTTTTCAAATCTTTCCATAAATTAATGTTCTTGAAACTGATTAAAGCTTTGAAAAGAGAGATAGCAAGGAAAGGATACTGTACAGAATGTATAAACAAGGTTTCATACCTAGCATGCATTGTCTGGCCTAAACTGTCACCTCTTGTTTAAACTTATAAAACCTTTAGTTCTCTCAGGACCGTGACATGAAAGGAATTCGGGCGTTTACATATACATATTAAAAAATTAAAACCTTCTAATTGATCAAAGATTTCACAGCATCTTCGGTTTGATTAGTACATCCTCAGCAATGGTGTGAACCTTGGATGTTTTACTTATAAATTCTGTGTCTGATACTATCTCTCTCACTAACACCTGAAGAAGGACTGAGGCTCCAAAAGCTTGTGTTTTCAAAGAAACCTGTTGGATTGTAACCTGGTATCATGTGATTTCTGACTTTGTCCACTCCTCAGTCTAACATCGACCCCTCAACATCATGGCTATCCTCATATCAAAGAAATTGGCCTCTGAACTGGAATATAGTAAAAGAAATTAAAAAGTAGCTTCAGATAAAAAGGAAAATAAAAACAAACATGACAAATCTGGGATTTGGAATGGGTAAGGGAAGAAAAAAAAAAGGAAAAAAGGGCTTTTTATAATGTATAAATGTATAATTTCCTGTGTGATTGAAAGTTTGCCTTTCTGCATAATGGGTTTGATATTAGTTTGCATTACACATACTTGAGCTGGGGAGTATCGTCATGAATATGGGGCAGGTGTACTATACATGTTAAACATCAATAAGTTAATTAATCATTGCCAGAAAGGGAATCAGTGAATAGCTTCAGTTTTCTTGCTTTAAGAAATTGCTTTGCAAAGTGTTAATGTACAACAAATTCACTGCTCCTTTTCTCACTGTTTATACACATGCACAATACACAAGATATCTTACTAATATTCCACTGGTCAGTTAAATTATTTTTTCATGAGTCATCCCAAATGATGGAATGCAGAAAACTGCACCTAGTGTTATAGGGCACTTCAAGATCATGAATTATGTGACTTGATTAATTTCACTGATAGAATTAACATTTTACAATAAAAGCCTTAAACGTAAATGCTTAGCACAGTAATCTCATAAAATTTTGGTTAGTTTATTTAATATGCTGAGAGAATGTTAATTTTTGTTGAAACTGGAATTATCCATAGCTAAAGGCATATTCTTATCCCTGAAAATGATGTTAATGCAATGTGGTGCAAATCTTCACAAGGTTTAATTCCTTGTACATGTTTATCTGTGTGGTAACTCAATCCTCCCTTTGGCATTATTCCTTATTCCAGAATTATCCATTTCCATTTAAAGAAACTAAATCCAAGTTAACTCATTTTCTTTTCAATGATCACAGGAAATAAACATGGAAATTTCACTTTAATGGCTTTTATGTTTACTTTCTTAATGAATGGCCACTGACCATTTCTAAAAAAAACCCAACAAATCAAGCAAACAGCCCCCAGGGATAATCCTGCTCCAAATGATGCAAAGTGCATGTGAGTATCTTATTCTACGCTTCTCATATTTTACCATCAATCCATGATTTGGGTTGATTTCAGCATCACAGCATTGAAGATGCTCCAGAGCACAAGAAATAAGGGATAGGAGTTAGAGGAGTTCAGTCAGACCCCACACACTGTTCCATTCCTTCTAAAACTTTAATTTCTCTCTGGTTTAATATCAAATGAGGCACAAAAGCAACGGGTAACGTTAAAGATGGCATTCAACACAGTTCAAGGAACTTGTACTACAGTAAAAATAAGAAGAATGAGCTAAATTAATGGGACACTGTGGATGAGAAAAGACATATTTTGCCCAGCAGACTGTTTGATCGGGCTTCTGTGCCCACTTCATACTCAACTGCCCAGCCACTGTTATTTTAACATCATGAGTGGATCCATTAGAAGGCCTGGAACCCCAGGCCAATTGAGTAAGCAGCATGTTAAGGGCATCATACCATTGTCACTACAAATTAACCAATGGCAGAAGAGGTCTGCACCAATTATTTAGACTGGCAGCTTCCACTGCATACACTGATGATGGGCAAGATGAGAATGTACCCATAACATGTCTCTTGGGTTCAACACAAGGCCATAATTTTTGGCTTTAAAATAAAAATCAGTATACCCATGTCTCCCTCCTGACTCTACGTCCACGCTGTTTCCCTTCCTACCTCTCGATCAGGCTTGCCAGCTTGGTCTGTGAAATTCCCAGAAATCACTTTTCTATCCAAATCCATGGCTCCTCACCAGTGGGTATTGCATGAAATACCCCGTCTCTCATCAGTCCTTGCAACTTCTTACCAAAATGGAAACTTAGGCTTAAATCAATTCATGGACTGAGGTCCACTAAGCAGGTGGGTGTGCCCTTGACTCCAGTGCACAGGGAAATCCAGTCAATGAGGTAAAAATTGATGGCAAAAGATGTATAAGAACGTAAGAACATAAGAACTAGGAGCAGGAGTAGGCCTTCCGGTCCTCCGAGCCTGCTCCGCCATTCAACAAGATCATGGCTGATCTTTTCGTGGACTCAGATCCACATACCCACGCTCTCGCCGTATCCCTTAATTCCGTTTTTGTTCAAAAAAGATCTACCTTAGCTTTAAAAACATTTACTGAAGTAGCGTCAACTACTTCACTTGGCAAGGAATTCCATAGATTAACAACCCTCTGGGTGAAGAAGTTCTTTCTCAATTCAGTCCTAATCTTGAGGCTATGCCCTCTTGTCCTAGCTTCACCTGCCAGTGGAAACATCCTCTCTCCTTCTATCTTATCTATTCCCTTCATAATTTTATATGTTTCTATAAGATACCCCCTCAATCTTCTGAATTCCAATGAATATAATCCCAATCTACTCAGTGTCTCCTCATAAACCAGCCCTCTCAACTCCAGAATCAACCTAGTGAACCTCCTCTGCACCCCCTCCAGTGCCAGTACATCCTTTCTCAAATAAGGAGACCAAAACTGCACACAGTACTCCAGGTGTGGTCTCACCAGCACCTTGTACAGCTGCAACATAACCTCTCTGCTTTTAAACTCAATCTCTTTAGCAATGAAGGACAAAACTCCATTTGCCTTCCTAATTACTTGTCGTACCTGCAGACCAACCTTCTGTGATTCATGCACAAGGATACCCAGGTCCCTCTGCATAGCAGCATGCTGCAACTTTTTACCATTCAAGTAATAATCCTTTTTACTATTACTTCTACCAAAATGTATGATTTCACATTTATTTACATTGTATTCCATCTGCCAGACCTTTGTCCACTCACTCAATGTATCTATGTTCCTCTGCAAAGTTTCACAGTCCTCTGCACACTTTGCTCTGCCACTCATCTTAGTGTCATCTGCAAACTTTGACACCCTACACGTGGTGCCCAACTCTGTGGTTGGAACACAGGTTTGGTATTCCATATATCTTGGGTCAATTATTATGGAAGTGAGGTATTTACATGGGCTTTACATACATGTTGCACACGGGCTTCCAGACGCTTTGCATTTACCCCATGTGCGTGTAAGTTACCTCAGATGTGTTGTGAAGGTATGGCATTCCTGGTGATTCTATGAGGAATGGGCACCATAAGGTAGCTAGTACATTATTAACCTTCATATTTACAGAGCTTTCCTTTACTGGAATCTCAAGAAACTAGAAAAAAGAAAGGTTCACTTACGCACACAGATTGGAAGTTGACCAGACCAGTTGTGGTCCTGTTGACATATCCGTACAGATGAACCAATCAGACGGAATCCAGGATTACATTGGTAGACCACTGTATCTCTGTAACCATAATTCTCTCCAACCACTTGACCATTGACTATTGGATCTGGAACTCCACAGTGCCCAGCTTAAAACATTAAATGAAAAGATTAAGCGCAATTTCAATCTCCAGAAAAAAAAAACCTTATTTAAAGCTTATCAGACTTATGATTTGATAATTATGATAAAGCAATTCAGTTTTGATTTTAGAGTATACATTTTAAGTTGAATGGTCAAAACATGTATTACATTCTCTCTCTTGAATTACATATATTTGTGAAGGATACCATCATACCTAAGCATCTGGTTTCCATTCCACTCCAAAGCCCTGATGCCAGGCATTCTCTAACAGTTGAACCAACCAATATGTAACCTGCATCACAGGTAAAGATAGCTGTTGCCCCAAAAGTTGTTTGAGTTCCAATCTTTTTCCCATTAGGTGGATGCCCTAATTCTCCACAAGAAATAACTATCGAAGGAAAAGAAAAGAAAATAAGAGTTGCACATTGAGCAGTAGCTGCCTCAGAGTATATGTTGCTAAGATACATATATTAAAAATTGACTCACTGGGCTTAAGAAGAGTTTATTCACTTTAATGTTACGTCATGCATTGGGGACTCAACATTGTGCCTGGCATTTTCTCTACAATTTCCAAATTAAGATAATTCTTACAGAAGAAGGTATGTTTTTAAAAGGAAATGACAACTACAAGTCTCTTTTAGTACTTCCAAGTAGCAACTTACAAAAGACACTCTCTTGAGGGCATTTAAACACCATTTCAATACACATATGAAAAGAAAGGGAGAAATAGAATTTTTACAATAAAAAGTATATATATATGTAATTCATCAGCATGAACATAAAAGTTTAGATGGTCAAATAAGCAAATACAAATTTAACTAATGGAAGATCAAACTATGGTAGATTTTCCACCATTCGAGTATTTAAATAACTATAGACTAGTATCAGGGAAATTTTAATTAAGACTTTTGAAAAGAAAGTGAATTGAAACAATTTTAAGCGTTAGATACTTTGACAGTGTGGTCTTTCTCTCGCCCAGCTCCAAGTTCCATTAGCCAAACATATGATGGTGGTTGGACCAATTCGATAGTAGCCAGGGTCACAGGTGAAGACAACTTTTGTTCTAAATTCATAATGTGAACCATTGACCACTCGCCAATTCCCGTGCTCCAGAGTGAAAGAACTGATGCTGGGACAGGTCATCACTTGTATCAGAATAAAAAGAAAAAGATTGATGAGAACATTGGAAAATCCAGGTGCAGCTGAATGTAATCTGTACTTTGCGACCAATCAGTGCAATTCCTTGTGAGAAACTGGTAAAATTTTGATAACAGTGCAACACAAAAGTGTGCCAGAATTTTCTCTCAACTGTGACCAAATTACTGCAGTCAGTATTGTACATGTCCACATGAAGTATTTGCACAGGAACGTACAGTAATTGGAGCATCAAGTGGTGCAGAATCTGTACAAAGACGGCAAGCAACTGTGCATCCTCTGAACCAATCAGTAATAATTAATGCAGTGTTTGAACTGGCAAGCACCAGCGAGGAAATTGATTCATGTCAAATCAATTAAAAAGAATGAAATAAAGTAAAGGTAAGAAAGGTAAGATTGAAACAGAGATAGAGACATAAAAGAGACAGAAAGACAAAGTTATATAATCTCCAACAATAAATAAAATCTGAAGGAATGTGATTCTGTATTTGTTTAAGTTAATTTTCAGTGCCTGAAGGGATGTTTAATAATAATAAAGACGTATCAAACTGTTAAAAATGTACTTCTACTGCATGGACAAGCTCTAGTTTTTTTTTTTCCCTGACTTTCATTAACATTTATAACATAATTCTGTAATTTAACGTTATTCCATGTATTTCTCCACTTCACTATTAGCTCGAAAGCAAAATCTGGCCCAATATATTATGAAATATTTTACAATTTTCAGCATTGATGGCTGGTAATGATGACTATCTCTTGCTCGAAGCAAAATTTGATAACATAATATTAGAGGGTGAAAAATTCTATAATGTTTACAAGGCTTCTAAGGGGTATTTATAATGTGAGTTCAGCATCTGTATGAAGGCATCATGTAAATCTTTATTCAGATTTCACACTAGAGCACAGAAAACTGTGACACCATAGTTCCTGGCTGTGCAGTGAGATCCTGTGCAGACCAGCTGGTGGAGATATTCACTGGCATCTTCAACCCCTCCTTCCTACAAGCTGAGGACCCCACCTACTTCAAGAGGACCAGCATCAACCCATTATCAAAGAAAGCACATGCAACATGCCTTAATGACTACAACCCTGTGGCTCTGACCTCCAAAACCATGAAGTGTTTCAAGACACTGGTCATGGTCCACATCACCTCTAGCCTCCCAGCCTACCTCAATCCCCTGCAATTTGCCTACAAACATAACAGGTCCATAGCGGACGCCATATCCTTAGCCCTGCACTCAGCCCTGGAACATCTGAATGACAAGGACACATACATAAGACTCCCACTGATCGACTACAGCTCCGCCTTCACCACCCTAACCTCCTCCAGACGAATCTCAAAACTCCGAGACCTAGGTTTTGGCTCCGCCCTCTGCAACTGGATCCTCAGCTTCCTGACCCACACGTGCAAACAGTGAGGATAGACAACTGCACCTCCCCTACAATAACACTCAACACTGGAACCCCCCAAGGATCCATTCTCAGCCTGCTACTGTACTGTCTGTACACCCACAACAGTGTGGCCAAATTCTAAACAAACGCCATCTGCAAGTTTTCTGGTGAAAACACCATGATAGGACAGATATGTAACAATGATAAGTCAGAATACAGGAAGGAGATAGAGGGTTTGGTGTCATGGTGCAATGATAACAACTTCTCTCTCAATGTCGGCAAAACAACAGAACTGATTATTGATTTCAGGAAGAAAGGAGGAGAACGCGCCTCTATCCAAATCAACGGTGCTGGTCGGAGACGCTCAAGTTCCTAGGAGAGACAGTAACTGACAACCTGTCCTGGGCTGTCCACAGAGATGTAACGGTCAAGAAGGCACAACAATGCCTCTTCTTCATCAGGTGGCTTCGGAAGTTTGGCATGTCCATAAGAGCCCTCACCAACTTTTACAGATGCACGACAGAAAACATACTGTCTTGGTGCAAAACTGCCTGGTACAGCAACTGCTCTGCCCAGCACTGTAAGCAACTACAGCAGGTGGTGTACACAGCCCAGGGCATCACAGAAGCCAAACTTTTGCCCATGGGCTCCAGTTGCACTTCTCGTTGCTGTGGAAAGGCTGCCAACATCATCCAAGACCCCTCCCACCCAGGTAACACTCTCTTATAATCTCTTCTGCCAGGCAGAAGATACAGAAGCTTGAACACATGAACCAGCAAATTCAAGAACAGCTACTTCCTTCTGTTAGTAGGCTGCCAAATGCACCCTCGAACTTCAAATAATGTTGGTTTTGCGAATATTGATCTTGCTTTGTGCACCTCCTGTGCACTTGTAACCTGTATGCCTCGCTCAGTCTTAGCACCCTATGATCTGTACGTCCTTGTTTGCAATGATTTGCCTCACAAAATAAAGCCTTTCACTATTCTTAGGTACATGTGACTACAATAAATCAAATCAAATCAAATCATTGGAATTGAAATAACTGAAATATAGAGAGGAGATGACCTGCACTTCGAAATATTTAATTTGAGATCAATTGGGTTTAAAATCAGTCCAAAACTGAAGGAAGTCTAAGAAATGATCTAACGTGGTCTGCACATGATTGTGTGCAGAACAAATCCAGTAAACTTACAAAAAAGGGAGGCGATGGCCTCGTGGTATTATCACTGGACTGTTAAACCAGAGACCCAGATAATGATCCGGGGATAACAAGGTGTAGAGCTGGATGAACACAGCAGGCCAAGCAGCATCAGTGGAGCAGAAAAGCTGACGTTTCGGGCCTAGACCCTTCTTCAGAAATGGGGGAGGGGAAGGGGTTTCTGAAATAAATAGGGAGAAAGGGGGAGGCGGATAGAAGATGGAGAGAGGAGAAGATAGGTGGAGACGAGACAAACATGTCAAAGAGGCGGGGATGGAGCCAGTAAAGGTGAGTGTAGGTGGGGAGTTCGGGAGGGGATAGGTCAGTCCAGGATAGGTCACTCCTCGTGCGAGCACGAGGCAGCGCCGATACAGTCATCAATGTAACGGAGGAAGAGGTGGGGTTTAGGGCCAGTGTGGCTATGGAAGAGGGATTGTACGTAACCTACAAAGAGGAAGGCATAGCTTGGGCCTATGCGGGTACCCATGGCCACCCCCTTTGTCTGTAGGAAGTGAGAGGAATTGAAAGAGAAGTTGTTGAGGATGAGGACGAGTTCGGCTAAGCGGATGAGGGTGTCAGTGGAGGGGGCCTGGTCGGGCCTGTGGGACAGGAAGAAACAGAGGGCCTTTAGGCCATCTGCATGGGGAATGCAGGTGTATAGGGACTGGACGTCCATCATAAAGATGAGGTGTTGGGGACCAGGGATTTGGAAGTTTTGGAGGAGGTGGAGGGCGTGGCTGGTGTCACGGATGTAGGTAGGGAGTTCCTGGACCAAGGGGGAGAAAATGGAGTCGAGATAGATGGAGATAAGTTCGGTGGGGCAGGAGCAGACAGAGACAATGGGTCGACCAGGGCAGTCAGGTTTGTGGATTTTGGGAAGGAGATCGAAGCGGGCGGTGCAGGGTTGGGGAACGATGAGGTTGGAGGCTGTGGGTGAGAGGACACCTGAGGTGATGAGTAAGAGGATGGTTTGGGAGATGATGGTTTGGTGGTCGGGGGTGGGGTCATGATCAAGGGGGCGGTAGAAGGAGGTATCGGAGAGTTGGCGCCTGGCCTCGATGGTAGAGGCCAGTGCGCCATACTACAACTGTGCCTCCCTTGTCCCGGGTTTTATGGTGACGTTGGGATTGGAGCGGAGGGCTGCACATTCTGTGGGGGAGAGGTTGCAGTGGGTGAGAGGGGTGGAGAGGTTGAGGCAATTGATGTCACGACGGCAGTTGGAGTTGAAGAGGTCGAGGGTGGGTAGGAGGCCTTGGGGTGGTGTCCAGGAGGAGGGGGTGTGTTGGCCTTGACCGTGTCTCCCGCATTTCCCGCAACCCATCACTCACAACTCCTCCCTGCAATAACAACTGCACATCTGCTAATGCGGTATACTGTATCCGCTGTTCCCGTTGTGGCCTTCTTTACATCGGAGAAACCAAGCAGAGGCTTGGGGACCACTTTGCAGAACACCTACGCTCGGTTCGCACGAAACAATTGCACCTCCCAGTTGTGAACCATTTCAACTCCCCCTCCCATTCCTCAGACGACATGTCAATCCTCGGCCTCCTGCAGTGCCACAACGATGCCACCCAAAGGTTGCAGGAACAGCAACTCATATTCTGCTTGGGAACCCTGCAGCCCAATGGTATCAATGTGGACTTCACAACCTTCAAAATCTCCCCTCCCCATACCGCACCCCAAAACCAACCCAGCTTGTCCCCGCCTCCCTAACCTGTCCTTCCTGCCACCTATCCCCTCCTCCCACCTCAAGCCCCACCCCCATCTCCAGCCTCTTAGCCTCATCCCACCCCTTTGACCTCTCCGTCCTGCTTGGACTGACCTATCCCCACACTAACTCCCCACCTACGCTCACCTCTACTGGCTCCATCCCCGCCTCTTTGACCTGTCTGTCTCCTCTCCACCTATCTTCTCCTCTATCCATCTTCTATCCCCTCCCCCCTTTCCCTATGTATTTCAGAACCCCCTTCCCCTCCCCCATTTCTGAAGAAGGGTCTAGGCCCGAAACATCAGTTTTCCTGCTCCTCTGATGCTGCTTGGCCTGCTGTGTTCATCCAGCTCTACACCTTGTTATCTCAGATTTTCCAGCATCTGCAGTCCCTACTATCTCTAATGTTCCGGGGACACGGGTTTGAATCCCACCATGGCAGATGGTGGAATTTGAATTCAGTAGAAAAATATCTGGAATTCAGAGTGTGATAATGACCATAAACCCAATGTCTATTTGTAGATTACCACTGACTGTTCATTTCATCTTGATGTTAGCAAGTAGCTAGACATGCAAAAATATTTCTACTGATAGGATCATCAAAGCACAATGGTCCAAAGAATTCCCAGTCAATAAAACACCTCTGAAGTTGCTAATATTGGTCAATTTGCACACAGGTTCCATTGAAAGTAATGAGATAAATGACAAGAAAATTTGTTTTAACGGTGATGGTTGAGGGATAAATATTGGCCATGACCCTGGAACTGTTCCTCTTTGAATAGTTCCGTGCAATATGCAATACCCATCTGAAAGGGCAGTAAAGACCCGGAGTTTGACATCTCATCTAACCACGGCACTTCTGACAATGAAGCGTTCTCATGGAGTAAAAGCTCAACAGCATAAATTAAATTTTCAAGTCTCTGGAGCCACAAACTTCTGAATCAGTGCTAAGATACCTAGCAATTGAGACAAATCATGAACATCAAACCTGAAGCACCATGGGTTATAAATAGCATCTACCGATGTCAGAAAAATAAAAGTCCTTTCTCTCATAATCAATAATGACTGCAAATAGCATGAAATCATCAATGGAGACAGACGCAAAATATACAATAACTGAATGTGATTAACTTTGAGACCAAAACAAAAAGGTAATCATTTCATAGAGTCGTAGAATAATAGACCATTGTGTTTGGGTTGGGTCTTTGAACTAAAGCCTTTCAATTTCTCCTCTTTCAAATATTTATCAATTCCCCTTTGAAAGTTATTCTGAATCTGCTTCTGTCATCTTTTCAAGCAGTACAATCCAAATGAAAAAAAATCAGTCCACTAAAAAATACCCTTCTGACCTCTCATTATTTTGTCAATAGCCTGAAATCTGTGTCCTCTAGTTTTGGGCAGTTTCCCCAAAGACAGAATTCAAATCCTTCATGGTTTTGAACACTTCAATTAAACCTCCCCTTCACCTCTTCCGCTCGAAAGACAACAAACTCAGCTTCTCTAGTCTTTTTGATGCAGGTCTTTTATCCTTGATGCCTTTTAGGTGCACCTCTACTGCATTTTTTTGAAATGTTTTTCATGTCCTCCTGAATGCTTGATTCCTGGAAGTCATCGCAATATGCACAACCAGGATGTTAAAAATATTTGGCATCATTTCTGGCTTTTGTGCTTGATGCTTCTATTCATAAACATTAGGATTCTATCTGCCTTTTTAACAGCCTTTCAAATTGCTCTTCACTTCCAAAAACAGTTGTATAAACAACCCCAGGTCCCTTTTTTCCTGTTCTTTCCTTATGTTCGCTCTTCAGAATTGTACCTTTTATTGTGTATTGCTTTTCCTAATCTTTCTTTCCAATTAAACTCTACAATGTGCTCTTCATTAAACTTCATCTGTCACGTGACTGCCAATTTTACTAGCCTGTCTATGAAATTTGTTTCTAACTTACTCTCTGATTTCCAGCTTCCATGTCATTTCCAAATGTTGAAAGTGTGCACCGATTTATATTGGAAAGAACAGTGGCCTAAAACATTGATCTGGGGGAACACCATTGAACAATCCTCTCCAGTTCTAAAAACAACTGCTCACTTTAATGTGTTTTTTTTTTTCATTCCTTAGCTAAGTATATGTATACATATATATATATACATACTTATGTAGCCACCTCATCAATTAAGTGAATATATTACAAATATTTAAAAAAGTCTGAAGACTAGAATACCAACAGAGCAATCTATAATTTTGTGTGGTTGATTCATGAAATGCTGAGAATAGTGTTTAAATGTCAAAGAATTATGTGAAACTTGCAACTGCACTACCTCCACATTAGTGCTGTTGATCACAATGAAATGCCCTATTCAACATGCAGACATTTATGCCACCCAAGAGGTTTACACTAATGCAAACATGAAGTAACACAGAAACTGACTCAAGTAACTTGAAGTTAGAACATTTGGGGATTTGCATTACAATAACTGAATTTTTTTTAAATTTCCTGGTACTTTAAGGCAAACATGTGCTGAAACTGGACAAGGATATGCAAATATATGAAAAATTCACATACTAATATCCAAACTGCCCAATTTCAGTGTGAAAATTGTACTGCGTAACTTTACAACATCAAGGGGACATTTTCAGCATAAATGTTGAAGATCAGATGCAACATATTTGTAAGAATTTAATTTCTGTCCACATGCAGCTCAGCTTTAAACCTACATCACAACAGCCATGGAGAGGACTTGCCAGGTCATTTTCTTAGGTTCCTTACCCATACACCGCGGTGGTCGGTTCTGATTACTCCATGTACCATCCTGTTGGCACATTGCAGTGGACTGCTCCTTTGATGAAAGTTGATAGCCGTCATTGCAAAAGTAGCTAACACGAGTGTTTACTGAGTAATCAGTTGCAAATACTCCTCCATTCACTGATGCTTTGGGCACACCACAAGATATTGCTGAAACAAGTGAAATATACCATGTAAGGTGCTCAATAAGAGAAACTTTCGTGTGTCAGTATTAATTGAATATTTCCAATTAACCATTTGTTCAACATTCATTAAGATGACATTGAAAATGCACCTGTCAACTAATGTCTGCTTTTCCACGAGATCATTGTTGCTGTTGCAAATTCCACATATGCTGGATGGTAAGCATTCAGCTCTCTTGCATCACTCAACAGTGTAATTCACTGGTGCTGTAGCGTATTTAAACCATGTTGGAAAGTGAAGTTCTTTTTTTCATTTGTTCATAGGATGTGGGCGGCATATATTCTGCCAGCATTTATTGCTCTTGAAAAAGCATGGGAGTGAAAAAACCTCCTTCGTGTTCCACTGACTATAACAGTGAATAGGAACTGAACAAGACTTTTTTTCCCCATTTTCTTACTTATAAAAGTAACTCATCTCTCCACCATTCCTTCATTCAAGTTGAGGCAAACAGTACATCTGAATGCTCCAGAATGAATGCTCATCAATACCCTGTCACCCTGCATGTCTCCATTGTACCTCATAGCCTCTACATGAGGTCACTGCACAGCTCAATGATTGGTATTAAAAACAGTTGTAATTAGCTGTAATTAGCAGTTACATTAGATATTATATGTTAATAAAAAGCACAGAACTAGAAACTCTCATATCCTGTCAATGAATAAAAAAAATTGGAGTGTGTTTCCAACATCAATGTGACTGGCAAAAATGGCCACTTATGTAGAAGGCGGTGATAATATCACACCACCACATCAGAGCCTCTGGCAACTGGTCGCTCCCCTTTTGACAGAGTGGTCTGGTTGCTCCCCTCACTCCTTTGTACATCACACTCGCAAGCCCCCCTGCCTTTGCACTGGCACTATCCCTTCACTCCTGGCCGCATCATTCACTACTCAGCTTGCAACTTTGCTCAGGGAGTGCGACAGCAAGTGAGGCTGCATTGAGACACCAAGGGCTCCTCGGATCCAATTGTCTCTAATTTTGCAGGCACCAGGCTGGTACACAAAACAACACATGAAGCCATGATGCAAGTTTTATATCACTGTTGCCATTCTAGTGGTGAGACCACCCCCTACAATTGTAGTGGCAACAAACACAGTCTGAAAAAATAGTTCATTTTTAATAAATGAATCCAGGTTGACATTTCTATGATGCAATGACTCAGTCAGGAAGAGTTTACTGAAAATTAAATCCCATTATTCAACATACTAACACAAATGTATAAATAACATTTTTAACCACCAAGATGATCAAATTGTCTGCCTGACTGTTATTTGGAACAAAAGCAATTCAACTAGGTTTCATTATTAACAGGTAAACGATTTACTGTAAACACATTTATTCTTTGATACAAGATGCTACTTCTTTGAAGGCTTCTGGATTATTTGAGGGCATTGTACTCACAGGTCTGTTTTTAAAAACACTCCTTACTCCTCTGAAAAGTAATATAATGTTGCTCAGCTAAAGTGCACAGAACACAACGCCATCTGATCTCCAAGTTCCAAAAAATCTCTCCTCATTTTTTTTGCTATATTTGTGTCCTACTTACAGTTTCCAAGTTTATAGTCTGAAAGGAAAAATATCTTATCCTTTCCATGCTTCCATCCTTTAAGAGATGAAACTGTATTTTTTAATGTTTTATCACCAGGTAACCGTAACTCAGATGTAAAAAAACTCAAGAAAATTGTACTAATTTGCTCCCACTCATTCCTTCTGTTGAATTTAAGCAATTTCTTGCCTTTCAACTTGTTAAACTATTCCAGTATGATCACATTCTGTTAATGCATCTGCATTTGCACTTCCAGCAGCAGAAACATTTTTTTTTTCTGTTAACAGAGCGAATTAGTAAGCTCCAGCAAAACAATCTCACATTTTGAGAGTTAAATGTTATAACAAAGACTAAGGGGTTATTGTCAACATATAATAAGGCTGAATCTTGCCAGAAAACGTCCAAGTGTTACATTTGCCCAGTTTCAAGCAGTTTCTCTCCATGTCCAAGAGAGTTTTCTCATGTCATCATCTGAAAGTTGCTGCATTAACTACCTAGATACCTCATCGCCTGATCCTAGCCCAATTTTCCCATCACTTGGAGCCAGGAATCTTTACCACTGCTAGGATATCTTGGCATCCAGGCACTATTCCATAATTGAAACTCCATTACTGACCTGGCCAAGGGTTGGTATTAACTTACATGATTCATCCTGGACATGCAGGGCATCCTGCTGCATGGATTGGTGCCCCTAGACCACCAGAAAAGAACATGGCATCTGGTTTGAGATTATTGGCTGATATAATGCCCAGTAATGCTGAAAAAACACATGATTGGCCTTCACTATTCCACCTGAGTACGTGCTACCATCTGCCCTCTGATACTTTGCACTCACTCTGTCCACCAAGCCTCATTAACGCTCTTCTCTTGATCTCACCACATCCTCCAGCTATATCCTACACCACTAAGCCTGCATGACCTCTGCGCTGTCCATTCACTGCCTCAGAACACCTCACCACATTACACATATCTGCACCAGCATGAACATATGTGCCACCCACTTTCACCTCACTTAATCCTTCCTTTCTTCTCATATCTTATGTTCATGTATGTTCATTTTTCACCATCAGCTGTGTGCACAAATCTCTGACTAGGTATAACTAATTGATGGTAGAGATCCCACTTATCCTCAGTGCCACACAATACTCAATAGTCCAAGGTGTGAAGTGAGCAGCTCCTCCGCCATGTGCAAACAGTGGGTTGATTACAAGTTACTGTTACTTTGACAACTGGGTTCCACCTTCTCAGGTACATAGACATCGCCAGTGCATCACAAACATCAGTGGGATTCTTTCATTGTCTTGCATGATATAGTCAGGAGTACTTGGAGTAAGGACATGACTACACAACAGACTTGCAAAGAAATAGCATTTTCAGCTTCAGAGCATGAGTTGTTGTCCTTTGAAAGGCCTCCAACGAATCAAAATTAGAGCCCCCTCCCTCACAGAATGAAGCATTTTCTCTGCCCACTCCAGGTGTGGTCATAGCCATTTTCATCTTCACTGTGTACTTGCTACTTACAGCACAATGGAAGCTAAAAATGGTTTTTCCTCGAACAATGAGTCTTAGGATCAGGCTCTCAATCTCCGTAAACCACCAAACATAATCAAACATACACCTTCCTGGCAATTCTCCTGGTCAACCTCATAGGTTTTACCCTTTCCCAAATTCCCACCAAACACATTTATCCAAATATTTATCCACCCACTTTACAGCCCTAGCCCCAGGCATATGTAAACATGCCAGGTCTGGTACTGGACTAGGTACACTCCCATCAAAGCCAGGGTGCTGCTTATGATCAATGATCACCTCCTTACTCATGGCACCTTTCCTTCTCATGCACTATCATCTCTCTGATTATGTGAAGAGTTAAACATTGATCACAAACTTCTCTGCATCCAAGCTTTTTGACTCCAACCCCCAGAATTAAGTTCCCCAGTGAGCCATTTGGCTGCATCTTAATTCCTACACCAGAATGGCTAACAGCTAAATTTTGATAAAGATGACAGGAAAAAGGGTTAACTTCACAGGGACAATAGCCTGCTGTGCAAGGTAGAAACAGGCACCATGAATTAAACAGGAATCTGGTGACAAGGGCTGCTCAATCTTCATGGTTATCAAGGCTACTAAATTAAAGTTAAAATCAAGGATAATGGAACAGGGATGTCTTGGTTGTACAATCCTTGGATGGATGATCTCAGAAACATAAGGGTCCTGGGGGGAGTCAAACTTTCTGGAAGATCAAGATAAAATATAATAAAATGAGTTTTAAGACACTGGGAGTGATAACCTTGGAACAATCATCACAGAATCAGGGCCTGGTTTGAGCTCAGAGTTCAGAGAAGAAGGATAGACTCAGCTGTATGGCTGATGCCTGGCCAGCTATCCCTCACCAGAATGGGTAATACCTAACTCTCAGTCACGAGTGTAAGGCAGCTCTCTTTAGAACCTGATGTTTTTTTTTTATTGCTGCAGTGTTAAATTGACTAAGAGATAAATAAAGAAGTGTATTGCAGTAACAGTAATGGCTGTAATCATTGTGTTCATTGGTATCGATCTGGGAGGGCGAAAGACATCAACAGTTTCCACCCCACAGCATTAGCATCTGATAACCCTGATTGACTGCCCCTCTCTTCTTAAACAGGAGTGTTACATTTGCCATTTTCCATTCCTATGGGGCCATGCTTGACTTCAGTGATTGCTGTGAGATCACCACCAATGCCTCCACAATCTCCTCAATTATCTCTTTCAGAATCCTGGCTCATACTCCATCTGGCCCAGGTTATTTATCCACTTTCAGACCTTTCAGCTTCCCCAGCACCTTCTCTGTAGCGATAGCCACACTCACATCTGCCCCTGACTCTCTTGAAATTCTGATATCCCATTGGTGTCTTCCTATCCAGTACCAAGTACCTGTTCAGTTTCTCTGCCACTTCTTTCTTTCCCATTACTGCTTCTCCAGCCTCATTTTGCAGCAGTCCAGTGTCCACTCCTGCCTCACTCTTAGCTTTTACATATATAAAAAATCTCTAGCAATTTTCTTTTATATGACTAGTTTGCTAACCCTCATATTTCATCTTCTTCTCCCTTATTGCTGTACTAGTTGATCTCTGCTGGAGTTTAACAGCTTCCCGCTAACCTTCACCACATTGTATGCGTTTTCTGTTGCATTTATGTCAGCAATGGTTGTTTTGTCCTCCCCTTGGTATACTTCTTCTTCCTTTGGGATGAATTTCTGCTATGCCTCTTGAATTATCCCAGAATCTCCTGCCATTGATGCTCCACCATCTTTCCTGCTGGACTCCCCTTCAAAATCATTTCTGCTTAGCTCTTCCGTTATCATACCTTTAGTCAATTGTAAAATATTATAACTGATTTAAACGTTTCCTTCTCAAACCGCAGGGTGAATTCTATTACATTATGGTCACCACCTTCTCAGAGTTCCTTCACCTTAAGCTCCCTGATCAACTCTGCCTCATTACAAATTCAGAATTGCCTTGTGAGCTCTACCACAAGCTTCTCCAAAAAAGCATCTTGTAAACGTTCTATGAATTGTTTTCCTGGGATTCGCTACTAGCCTAATTTTCCCAGTCCACTTGCATATTGAATATGTGATTATTGTAATTGTGCCTATCAATATCCTGATTAATTTTCTGCCCCACATCCTGACTATTGTTAAGAGGCCCATACATAACTCCCATCTGAGTCTTTTTCCCTTTGCAGTTCCTCAACTCCACCCACACAGATTCTATGCCTTCCAATTCTGTATCATTTGTTGGTATGGATTTAATTTAATTTCTTACTAACAAGGGAACCCTTCCCCTTCTGTCTATCTGCCTGTCTTTTTGACTGGATATTTAGGTTCTGTCCTGATCCCCTTATAGCCACACCTCTGTGACACCCATAACATTTTACCTGCCAATTTCAATCTGTGCTACAAGATTAGTTGTTTTGTGTACTGCATGCATTTAAGTACAACACCCTCAGTCCTGAGTTGACCTCTCCCCTTCTGATAGCTGTTCTCTTTCTGCTTTGCCTGAACTTAGATTCCAGAGCCTTTCCATTCTATCTGACCTATTACTTGTTATGGAATCTTTCATAAACTCTGAGGAGGCTTCCCCACCTTTAATGTTTTCTATAATTTTCTGTATAAAAGAACTTACACCCTCTCCACACACGTCATTTAGCTTGAGCCCTATCCACAGCCTGAATTATGTGATTCTTCGGGACTCTGGTCCCAGCATGATTCCGGTGGACCCTGTTCCATTGGAGCAGCTCGCTCCTTCCCCATTTCTGGTGCCAATGTCCCATGAATTCAAACCTACTTCTCCCAGCCCAGTCTTTCAGCCATGCATTTACAGCTTTAATCTTGTTTACTTTGTACCGATTACCTTGTGGCTCAGGTAGTAATCCGGGGATTATTACCATTTTGGTTCTGCTTTTTAATTTGGCCCCTTGCTGCTCATATTCCCTCAGCAGAACTTCTTGCTACCTCTGCTATTGGTACCTACGTGCACTGTGACAACTGGATCTTTCCCTCCAATCCCAAGTTCCTCTGCAGCCCTGACGAGATATCCTGAATACAGCACCAGACAGGCAACACAGCCTTTGGGACACTCAATCCTGGCCACAGAGAACAGCATCTATTCCCGTGTCTTTCCTATCCCTGATCACAACTACATTTCTCTTCTCCCCACTCTTGAATAGCTCCCTGTACTGTAGTGCTGTAGTCAGTTTGCTAATCACTGCTATGTCCCCTACTCCCATCCACACAGGGACCAAGAAACTCAAGTCTGTTAGACAAGTTTAAGGACTGGGGGTCCTTCAGCACTACCTTCTTGATCCCTCTACCTGCCTTGCTGCGAGTCACAACTCCCTGTCCTAAAAACTGGCCAAACTTGAGGTAGTTAATCCAAGTGGTATGACTGCCTCATAAAACACAGTGTCCAGGTAACTCTCCATTCCCTGAATTGTCATAGTGTTTGGAGCTCACACTTCAGTTCATCAATTCTGAGTCGGAGTTCCTCAAGCAACAATGCTTTTCATCTTTAGAATCAAGCTTTCCTCCTATGTATGCTCCAACATAACATCTTTTCTCATTATGGACTTGTGATTTTGTACAATAGATACCCGAGTTGATCCTTACTTATAACAAAGCAGAAAACAGGATGTCCATTTGTCAGCTTTCTATGACTCCCTTAGAGGGCAATGACAGTGTAATCACAGAACACTTTCAACTGTGATAACAAGGTGTAGAGCTGGATGAACACAGCAGGTCAAGCAGCAAAGAGGAGCAGGAAAGCTGACCTAGACCCTTTGGGCCTAGACCCTTCTTCAGAAATGGAGGAGGGGAAGGGGGTTCTGAAATAAATAGGGAGAGAGGGGGAGGCGGATAGAAGATGGATAGAGGAGAAGATAGGTGGAGAGGAGACAGACAGGTCAAAGAGGTGGGGATGGAGCCAGTAAAGGTAAGCGTAGGTGAGGAGGTAGGGAGGAGATAGGTCAGTCCAGGGAGGACAGACAGGTCAAGGGGGCGGGATGAGGTTGGTAGGTAGGAGATGGGGGTGGGGCTTGAGGTGGGAGGAGGGGATAGGTAGGAGGAAGGACAGGTTAGGGAGGTGGGGACGAGCTGGGCTGATTTTGGGATGCAGTAGTGGGAGGGGAGATTTTGAATCTTGTGAAGTCCACATTGATATCATTGGGCTGCAGGGGTCCCAAGCGGAATATGAG
Source organism: Ginglymostoma cirratum (assembly GCA_024137785.1). NCBI lineage: Eukaryota > Metazoa > Chordata > Chondrichthyes > Orectolobiformes > Ginglymostomatidae > Ginglymostoma > Ginglymostoma cirratum. Next base: position 2,267,268 of record JAHRHZ010000076.1, read on the forward strand.
TTGCTGTTCCTGCGACCTTCGGGTGGCATCGTTGTGGCACTGCAGGAGGCCCAGCACAATTAGGACAATCAAGCTGCAAATATCTGTCATTGCTTGCATCTTCAAATTACCAAATAGTTTTGAGCTGTGCGTGTACTTTTTTGTATGGGTTTATGTTTGGCAGTGGTGTGGGCAAATGCAATCTAGAACATTAACCTCTTCATGGGAGTCCGATGTACTACGCAGATTCCTGCAGCAGTCAATTTGGAACCTGATTGTAGCCTCCCAGCTGAATCAGGCAAATGCTGAATCGTAACTTTACCAGCTGGACCGGGAGCCAGTTAAAATCCACCGAGTGATATAATCAGGTTCTTCTTTAAAGATTCAATTTGTAGTCTGGTCACATTATCAAAGCATAACTGTACATTGAATTCTGGCCTGAAAGGATCTCATAAGAAATGTTTAAATTGTCTTGTCCCAAAACTCTCTGCCCATGACCAGAAGAACCTCATCCCGTATCTGGAAATAGACCGATGGCATGAATCTCTGACCTTGAGATTAAAACTGGCGTGGGCTCATTCTTTCATAAAAACTGAAAGTACCGTGGATGTTGTAAATCAGGAACAAAAACAGAAGTTAGTGGAAAAGCTCAGCAGGTCCGGCTGCATCTGTGAAGAAAGTAAATCAGAGTTAACGTTTAGGGTCCGGTGCCCCTTCCTCAGAACAGAAACATTAACTTTGATTTTTTCTTCACAGGTGCTGCCAGACCTGCTGAGCTTTTCCAGCAACTTCTGTTTCTGTTGCACTCATTCTTTCATCGGTGAGCAGTTGATTAACTCATAAGTGATGATTTCTGCTGGAGACATGCTGGGAATTAAATTTCACTCTCTCCCAGACAATGTTGCTGAGTTGCGGAATGAATCATATGCCAAATGATCATACTCCTAGCTTTAAACTATTGAGGCTGTACTGGTAGATAATGAACAGTATTAATTTACCAAAAAAAATTTGAATCTGCTTTAAGTTAAAATATGACAGTAATTAATTGTACAATTCAGCCTTTTGGCTTTGAACTTTTAATACATTGTCTGATCATTTAGCACAAAATAATGTTCTTCTAAATGTATAATCTCCTTTCTCCAATAAGAGAAGAATTAAAACAATAGTGGGAAGGAAAGAAAAATTGTTGTCAGGAGGAGATAAGGAAATATCCATCAAGGCTCATGAATATGTTTACCTTGACAGGCTGGGGCAGGTGCATCCCAAGAGTAAAATCCATATGGTGATTTCCTGCATACAGCAGTGCTATTTCCAATAAGCCGGTAACCTCGTTCACATGCCCAGCGAACAACGCTATTGAGCTGTCCTCCTGTTTGTCTGAGTATTAGACCATGGGGTGGAGATTCTGGAGTGCTGCAGTAAAAGGCTGGGAATAGAACAGTGGGATGTTACATTTGTTTTATTCAATTCCAAACTGCCTCACTTCTGATTTAGTGAAGTTACAAAAGAGGAAAGTGTGAGATTAAAATGATTACCTACCAACATATCGGATGCGAAAGCCTTTTTTGTTAGTACCGTGATCGGCTGACCAGCGAAGAAAAAGTTGGTGACCATTGCTCGTGATATTAAAAGGGGAAGAATAGTCTCCACTGAAGGAGCTCAGCAATGGGCTATGGCTGTTTGGACCTAGGTAGAAATAGAAAATTAGCATGCAAAATTCAATCTACACTTAAAGTAAACATAAATTTCAATGTTGAATAAATCATATTTACAATGCAATCTGAAATCAAAGGAACACTAAAATACTGATGAAAACAAGATGCAAGTAGATTACAAAGGGAGATGTTGGATCAAAAGTTGAATAATATACTGTGATCAATAGTTCTGCACTTCAAGCACCTACTGTAGATCATACAGTTTACAACAAATTTTTATTTAGCCTCTCACAAGTATTGTGTTATCAATAATTGAAAAACTGCAATATTTATCATTTAAATTACACAATGGATTTTTTTCATCATTCAGAAGTCTTGATAACTTCACATGGAATAGTTTATGAACATATTAAGAATTTTACATATTGCCATCAGTTAATTTATGTGCTACAAAACAGTTACTTATAATTGCTAATTTTGTGACATCGAATTTATTGTGTTCAAAAATCTTTTATTAGTCAAGTATTCAATGTTTTACTTATAATCTACAGTGTGTCCTGTATAAAGGTTTCCTTTGTCATTTTCAAAGCTGCATTCTCATATCAGCTTTTTAAACACTTTTCTCGTATCTATTAATAACAATGAAGAAGGTTTATAACACAAGAAACTACCAGAGTGCTAAATTGATTTTCCATGTATTTACACACTCACTCTTGGTTGTTAAATTTTAGTTAGTTATATTTTACGTTTCTTAGAACCATGATACTTTCAGAAGTCAAATGAAAATGTTTACAGTTGTTAGTTTAATGACCAAGTTTTTCGTTGTTTGCTTTGTTATAATTTTCTAGTTCAATTTTGTGATCTGTAAAAATTGGCAACAGGACATTCTCTCTCCATTTGCATCAAGACACACAAGTGGCACTAATCTGAAAATACATTTAAGTTAGAACTGCATTTTTTTTTCAATTTCTGATTTGCTCTTCTGCTGCCACTGATATTAATGTTAAAATATGAAGGGAAAATTGTATAGATGCGACACAAAAGCAGAACAAATGAAAAGATGTTTGATTTCAAACAAATAATTGTGTACAAATTGAAAGTGACAGTGTGGCAGAGATAAAAGGTACTGCAGATGCTGGAGAATCCGAGATAACAAGCATGGGGCTGGATGAATACAGCAGGCCAAGCAGCATCATAGGAGCAGGAAAACTTGACGTTTCGGGCCTAAACCCTTCATCAGAAATGGGGGAGGGGAAGAGGGTTCTGAAATAAATAGGGAGAGAGGGGAAGGCGGATAGAGGATGGATAGAGGAGAGGATAGGTGGAGAGGAGGCAGACAAGTCGAAGAGGCGGGGATGGAGCCAGTAAAGGTGAGTGTAGGTAGGGGGGTAGGGAGGAGATAGGTCAGTCCAGGGAGGACGGACAGGTCAAGGGGCGGGATGATGTTAGTAGATAGGAGATGGGGGTGTGGCAGTTCTGCTCAGGCACTGTACAACAGAATGATGCAACAGCAGAAGCATCTTCAAATTGCTGTTGGCATTTATTTTGTACTGGTATAGTTTTAATGATTCATTGTAAACATTATTTCTTTATAACTTATGGAGGGCAATTGGCATAGATTTACATGGAGGATATGAGGGTCCATTTGGGCTTGGGCCCTGACTCCTATGAATTGGAGGTCTCCCTACGCCAAAGTTCAGTAGTTCAAGAAGGCACCTCACCAGCATCTTCTCAAAGGCCCCCAAGAATGGTCAATAAATGCCGACCCAGCCAGAAACGTTCGCTTCCGATGGACGAATAATAAAAATCAAAAGGTGCAGGCTTGAGTTTCATGAATGATCATGCATGGCCATGGGGAGTGAGGTGTGTGAGTGATGAAGGCTAGACAGCTTAGTGATTTGGAAACAATTTGGTAGAAATCCCAGCAAAAAGGAGGTGGACGTCCTAAACAGCTAGCTTTGGAACACAGCAGCTACCGTGGTCAGCTCAGACTTGCATGAGGAAGGATGGCTGGCTACAATTCATCCCATACCAATCAAACTCCCTCACATCCACTGGGGAAAAAGTGTCACGTCCTTAAGAGAACTTTTCCGGTCAAATATGTTATTGAATCACGGGATCATTGCAGTGCAGAAGGAGGCCATTCAGCCCATTGTGCCTAAACTGGTTCTATTATGGAGTGCTAACTCCTGTCTTTTCCCCTCATTGCTGCTCATCATTTCCATCCAAATAATCATCCAAATACCTCTATTGAACCTGCCACCACTACAATTCCAGGCAGTGCATTCCTTACTCTAACTACTTGTTGTGTGAAAAAGACTTTTTACTCACATCACTATTGTTTCTGTTGCACATCAATTTAATCTTTGCCCTCGTACTCTTGATCTTTTTTTAGGATCAGGAACAGCTTCTTCCTGTCTACTCTATCCAGCTTGCTCATAATATTGAAAAATAATCAATTCTATCTCAGCCTTCTTCTGTCCAAGGAGAATTGTCTCAAACTCTTCAATGTATCGTCACAACTGAAGTTTCTCATTCCCAGAACCATTCTTGTAAATCCACACTCTCTCCAATCAATTCAAATCTCTTCTGTAATAGAGTGCCCACACCCATACACAATATACCAGCTGAGGTCTAAAAATTATCCAACATCACCTTCCTAATAATAAAGCTGAGAACACTGTATATTTTATTTATTGCTTTGTCTAACTGTTCTGCTACTTTAAATGATTTGTTGACATAAATAGCCAGGTCCCTTTGCTGCTGCACCCTTTTAAAATTGTACTCCTTATTTTGTACTGACTCCCAATGTCCTTCTGACATTTTTCTACAATGAACCTCATCTGTCACCTATCTGCCAACTCCACCAAGTTATCAATATCCTTTTGGAGTTCTGCACTATCCTCTTCACAGTTCACAATCCTTCCAAGTTTCATGTCATCTGTAAGCTTTGAAATTGTCCCCTGCACGTCAAGATCCAGATCATTAATATATATTAGGGAAAGCGAGAGTACCATATCAATCTCTGGGGAATTCCATGACAAAATTTCCACAAACTTAAACAATATGCATTGACTATTGCTCTTCGTTTCCTACCACACGACTAATTTTGTATCCACGTTGCTGCTGTCCTTTTTATTCCACGATCTATAACTTGTAATCAGTTACAATCCTAAAAGTTGAATCTAATCCAAGTGACAGAGGTCTCACCCACAAGCTGGAGAACGGCCACTGCCAGGATTTCCCGAGAAGGGAAGAAGTCCCTTCTCTCTTCCTTCAAAACCTTCAAATGAGAGAGGTTGGTCAGTGAGAAGCGAATGATTCTAAAGTGCAGGCAAGCAGAATGACCAGGAATTCCAGAGATGCATCTACCAGACGCCCAGGATAGCTGAGGGACCTCAAGTCAAAGGTGAGTGAGGTTGGGATGAGGGAACCAAGGTGGGGCCACAGATGGGAGAAGGGGATTGGAGAAGAGAGCAAAGATATGGTTTGCAGCAATAGTCCGTCCTCCCTGGATAAACTGCGGAACCCATAGAAGCAGAAATCTGACGTGGCCAAGTTATTGAATGTATGTATGACAGAGACAAATAGGTTCTTAATTTGTAAGGGGATCAATGGTTATTTGATGAAGGGAGAAGAATGGGGTTGAGAAAGGTACCAGCAGACTCAATGGGCCAAATGGACTAATTCTGCTAATTCTGAATTCTTAGAATTCCTCAACTCGGCACTGTGCTTTGACTCTTGGTAAATGCTTTTAGGGCTTCCCACAAGGGGATCGCCCTGCCCATGAATACCAGCAATGGAGGATGGGGCCCTTAACTGGACATTAATTTCTGACTGAGGGACCTATTTAGTAACAGTGAGATGGGGGAAGGTTGGCCACTATTTAATTTGTGGGAAGGCAGGGAGCAGAGTCCACACCCGGCATCTGCCCTCCTGATTAATGCCATACTCCTTCAAACTCTGAGCATCAAACTCTGCCTCATGTATTTCTTTGGGTGAGAGGGAATACGGATGCACAAGGAAGGTAGCTTTGTTCTGAGAATACTGTGGAAACTGTTAATCATGAATAGATAATTCTGTTACAATATTAAATTTGAGAATCATTTTCTTTGGGGGCATAATGGTCTAATGAGATCTTCTCAGCCATAATAATGATGAGACCTGCATCACTGCAATTTAAAAAATCATTCGTAATTGTGTATTATGACCAGTATCATCCTGCACTGAAGTGTTGCCTGAAAAGTAAATGCTCAATACTACTTTGACTTTCAAACAGAGAAAAATTATTCCGAAAGTCTGCCTATTTGGTTATGTATTCCGTAAACAAAATGTCCTTGCCAGCATGCACGTTTCTTTGCAATTAGCATTTAAATTGCATTATTTTTTCTGCCTAAAGCCACTCTAAGTCAAATGCCTTTGACGCAAGTGAATTTTACTCAATTCCATATGGGGATTGTTTTTATGCTTGAGGTTATTCCACTCCCTAAGTTGAAAGAATGAAATTTGTTATAAATGATTCAGCATTCAGGCTTGTTACAAGGTATTCTTCAGATATATAATGAAAAAAAAAATAATCTCTCAAATGGGCAAGGAATGTACGTTTTTTCATCAGAAATAATGCTGAAGGAAGTTTCTTTGATCACTCAGATCTTAGTGAAAATTAGAATCTGAAATCTCCCTTGGGTTCCACCAACTTCCTCTGATAGAGTCAGAGAGTCATATTGCATGGAAGGCAGACCCTTTGGGCCAATCAGACCATGCCAACTATAATCCCAAAGTAAACTTGTCCACCTGCCTGCACTTGGCCCACATCCTTCCAATTATTTCTTATTCATGTACTTACCTAAATGTCTTTTAGACATTGTATATGAAACCACATCCACCACTTCCTTTGGAAGTTTATTCCACACACAAACGACTCTGTGTAAAAACGTTGTCTCTCATGTTTATTTTGAACCTTTCTCTTCTCACCTTAAATAAAAATGCCTTCTGGTCCTTAAATCCTCCATCCTAGGGAAAAAGACATCTGCAGAAAGTCAAGCACTTTTTTTGAGATGCAGGTGTTTGTTTGAGATTTCCGCAGGTGACCTGCTGTGTACATACCTAAGGTATGCTGCAGTTTACATGTGTGTATCTCAGATAACAGAAGGGTCTAGACCCGAAACGTCAGCTTTCCTCCTCCTCTGATGCTGCTTGGCCTGCTGTGTTCATCCAGCTCTACACCTTGTTATCTCTGATTCTCCAGCGTTGGCAGTTCTTACTATCTCATGAACAATGGATGTGCATTTTAAGTTATTTCTCATTTGAGTTTGTAATTGAAGGACCCAAAATGTGAATTAGTCAAGGCCAAATCTTAGCCTGTAATGAATGCCTAGAGAGCAAGGGGAAGACATGCCTACTATTTACTAGTTGAGAGGGTAACAGAGAAAGGGTCATAGCAGCAAAAAATTGATGGTTCCTATTGACTGACTAAGCAATGATTATCCTCCAGATGTTTCCTTATCAATTCATTCAGCTATGTTATCATGCACCTCTGTAGCAGGTGGGACTTGAACCTGGCCTACTGGTCCAGAGGTAGGAACACTGGTGATTGTTGTCCAAAAGCTCAGCTTTACTCTGCACCACTTTCCATTGTTAGTCTTGTTAAAGATTTTGCCTAGCATCCAGGTCTGGATGTCTTACGAGTCTTTCCAACTAATTCTTCAGACATTTAAATGCAAGGAGCTGTACTTTCATAAATTAAACCAAATCTAATGGCCTTTTAATTTGGCAGGTATGAACCCCAAGCAGAAGATCCATCCTACGTATGGTAAATCCCATCTTCCATGCAAGAGAAGGTGGCAAGATATAAATTGCACAGAGGGAAACCCAAACTCAACATGACCATTTGAAAATTTTGCTGAATGTAAACAAATGATATGTTCGCTACGTTAACAGCTACATCTGGAATCCGGGAATGTCAATTTTGTGGAAGGACATAAACACTCTTGAAGGATGAATGAAATCTGCTAAGTGTTATGAGCTGAATTTATTTAAATCTCCAGCCCCTTAAACATGAAAAGCTGCATTTTTTTAGTGGAATGAAAAACACCTGCGGCTATAGTACATTGATTGACAGACTTTCTGGTTTAGTATCACCATCTCTTCCTACAATTGCAATATATAACTTTATCTTTTACATTTACCAAGGGCCATAATTAGAGCTCAGACAGTCATTGCTGCTTGATTTATTTTGAAAAGGTTGAAAGTTACTTATCTTGATGGGTGGGTGGGGAACAGCTGAGTCTTTATTTCAATCGACAGTTTTAAAAAGCAACAAAAAGGATTGATTTTTTGTTGAAATAGGTACTGAATAGAAGTTTGTTTTTTGTGACAAATTGACTTCTTAAGGGGATTTCAAATCTTTGAAAGTATTTAAAGGATGAAAGATTTTGCTCCCTCAATTGAGTGTGAGTGAGACATTTCTGAGACTTTCAGAAACTTGTTTTGTGGGCACTTCCTCACTGGTTGGGCAAGTTAAGCCAAATATTTTCCCAACTCCTGCTATCTGTTTTGGAGATGAAGATCCAGACCAGGGTCTTAGTTAAATTCTACAGTCTCATGATTTGGAAAACAAGTTCAATACTGTACAAATTTGAAAGATGGATATTCGAGGGCGAATCAAACTTATCAATCAAAAGGAATTGTTTGCAGCCATGTTGTTTGAATCTTCAATAAATTAATTTGATTAGGATTCATAGACATATATTTGCTTCAAATCCAACATAAAGAACCTGAGAGATGCATCACAATTAAGAGTGTTGTGGAAACGAATAGACTCATGCATTTCAAAACCCAGCAAAACTAAATTATTATCCTGTTCACTGCAGAGAAAATTTACAATTGAAATACTCTTTTAATATATGTGGAAATGTGCTTCTTTAATGTGATTTAAATTTTTGTAGACAGAAAGCTTAATGTAGAATTGTTTCTCTCCTTTTAATTGCAAATATGTAACTGTTTTTCTTGGTCCCAGTTAAAGGCTCAACTTAGGTTCTATTCTACCTATGTTATTCCTTCTCATCTGTACTTAGAGCAAAGTCTCACATAATCCAACAAAACACGACGTGATGAATCTTCATCAAACTGTACTTTTATATGTCTATTTCAGATTGTAATATAACGTTTCATGTCTCTGGGCAAGAAAGAATTAACATTAGCAACCATTACCCAACATTTTCTATTTATTTGAATTACATGGCTATATTGGATGCCAGGTTGATATTGTTGCCAGAAACAAAATTGGACATCAGACACAAAGCCAAAAAAAAGTTATATTTGCTTGAGAAACATTGACTCGTCAACAAGAAAAAAACTGTTAGTACGGCCATTTTATATTGAGTCAGATATCAGGGTTGTATTTATTTATTTAAATGCTGACCTTTCATTTCATTCGCATTTAGTTGGTATCAAAGAAGGAAATTAGTGGCTGCGTTACTTCTTTGTTAAATGGAATATCCCTTCTTCACCAAAATGGTACAAAGCCCAGTGTGTCTAGAATTGTGGCTACTGTGCGTTCAAAAATGTAGGTCAAATGGTGTATTAATACAAACAGCTGTGCCTCTTGTATAAAGTCACAAATGTAGCCGATTTATTATCAGATAAAATATTTGCTTGTTGCAGTGACAAGAAAAGAAATACTTGCATCCAAATGGCATTTTTCATGAACTTAGGACATCCCAAAGTGTCAATTAGGTACTGTTGAAGATTCTGAGTTTTAATACAGGATTGTTTTTTTCAAAATTCAAGTTTAGTTCAGAGTAAGTGTTCTTCAGATCATAATTAATTCAGTGATCTGTGTTGGGTCCACTTTCTTTTGTCATTTTTATAAATGATTTAGATGAGAATATAGAAGACAGTGAAGAAGGTTATCTAAGAGATTTTAATCAATTGGGTTAATAGGATGAAGAATAGAAAATGGAGTTTAATTTGGATAAATGAGAGGTAATGCGTTTTTTAGAACAAACAAAGACTTCTACCATCAACAGTAGGGCCTTTGGCAATGCTGTGGAACAGAGAGACCTAAGGGTTTGGGTACATAATTCTTTGAATTTTGCACCACATATAGATAGGATGGTTAAGAAAGTGTTCAGCATGCTTGTCTTCATTGGTCAGACCTTTGATTATAGGAATTGGGAAATTATGCTAAGGTTGTGGAAGATGTTTGTGGGACCTCTTCTGGCGTACGGTTCTGTTCTCCTTGCTACAGGAAGGATATTTTTAAGCTGGAGAGGGTTCAGAAGTGATTTACCAGGTGTTGTCAGGAATGGTGGGTTTGAGCTACAAGGGGAGGCTGGATAGGCTGGGACTAATTCCACTGGAGTGTAGGAGATTGAGAGGTGACCTTACAACCATTTATAAAATCATCAAGGGTGTGGATAAAATGAAAGGCAGGTGTCTTTCCCCTGGGGTGGGGTGGTTTCAAGACGAGGCGTCATATTTTTGAGGTGAAAGGTGAAAGACTTAAAAAAAGGCATGGGAGCAATTTTTGTTTACACAGAGCGTTGTTCATGTATGGAATGAACTTCCAGAGGAATGATGGATGTGGGTAAAGTTACAACATTTAAAAGAAATTTAGATAAGTTTATGAAGAAGAACTATTTGGAGGGATATGGGCTAAGCGCAGCCAGGTGGAACTTGGTTAGTTTGGGATTATGGTTGGCATGGGTGGTTGGACCATACAATCTGTTTCTATGCTGTATGACTCTTTATGAGTTAGATTTTATTTAACGTCTGTTGCAGCAGGATTTTATGTTAAGTTTCATGAGTCAAATACATTATGTAGCAATATAAATATATTATCATACATTCTATTGCCTTGCTGCCTAAGTTTTATGAATTAGTTGGCAATGCAAAATGAAATAAGAGATAAAGCCCAGAAACTGGCTATGAAATAATGGCTTACAAGTGTTAGCATGTTCATCCATCAATTTTAGTTCACTGGCAACATTGAGGATCGATCCATAAAAACAAAGGACATGACCATATAAATCTCTGCTGGTACTTCAGTTCAGTACTCAGAGTGTTGCATTATCGGGGTGCTACATTTTCAGATGAAAATGAGTCACCATCTGCCCTCTCAGGTAGGCCTACAAGTTTCTTGGTTGGAATTTTCAAAGGATTCTGGAAGAGTTACTGTTTACAAAGTGTAAGATGTTCTGAACGTTAATTACATAAAAGTGCCTTTGACTGAATGAGGTCAATGCACCATTTGTTTGACTCTGTCAAGACATTAATGTAATCACTCAGAACATTGGTAAGAAAGAAAAAATGGCTAGCCTCCAGTCATAGTAAGCAGAAATCCTGGCCGCAGAGAGATTCTTCCACTGATACCAGTAGATCATCAAGGGTTAGATCATAAGATCATTCTGTGGGAGGTTTGCAATGGGGTGCTCAAGATATTCAGAGATGTAAATTAGATTTTATTTCTTTTAAATTTTACTTCAGGCTACTAGCTGTCGGTACATAATGATGTCTGATTTTAGATTACTTTATCAATAGTGGGTAAACTGCAGGCAGTGAAACATTAAGTATTATCCTGCTACTGTAAGCCAGCGAAATTCTTCTTGCTTTTTCCTCTGTGGCATAAGACTTTTTGTTCTCTCAATTGTATAAAGTGGATTTTAAATTTGAAAATTCAAACATAAAGTATTACCCATAGGAAAGGCGGAATAGAACAAACAATCTGAACTAACAACAAGCGTGGGGCTGGATGAACACAGCGGGCCAAGCAGCATCACAGGAGCAGGAAAACTTGACGTTTTGGGCCTAGATCCCACAATCTGAACTTACCTTCTCTGAACAGTTTATGAAGCTCAAAGAATTTGGACCACAAAGAGAACTTTTCAAATGCATGTGTCACATTCTCTAATTTCAGCTATCCTCTGGAAAACAAACTTTTGACAGTCTAACTATTTGTAGTTTCTGAGTAGATTCTTTTCTTGACTTGGCTATGAAAACCATGTAATTAAATTTCTGCACCTGCCTTCCACAGCTATTGCCTGACATGCTTACAATTTTTAATTTTTTAATATTTGGTGTTAATCATAATGTGATGCTTTTTGAAGGTGGTGCAAAATATGGATAAGTTAGTAACTTCTGAGTTCTATTACGTGGTCAAAATTTGCCAGAAGAGTAATCTGAAGTGGAGATAGTGAGAACTGCAGATGCTGGAGTCAGAGATAACAGTGTGGAGCTGGAGGAACGCAGCAGGCCGGGTAGCATCAGAGGAGCAGGAAAGTTGACATTTTGGGTCAGGAACCTTCCTCCAGCTCCACACCGTGTTCTCTCTTAATCCAAAGTGGAGGTGTGTGAGAAACAATTTGGTCAGGAATACCTAGTTCACAATGGCTCTGGCTATTATTTGACTACTAAAATATCACATTGATGCACACAATGTAATGCACCGGGTATCTGATGAGGTAAAGAAATATTGGATGCTATTTATAACAGTTTTGAAGTTACCATCAAAAACCTCCAGCTCATCAAACTCTTTCTCCGTCTGGAAGAATTCAAAGAACAAGGTGATGTTGTAACCCTTTTCTACAATAATGCTCCAAGCACAGGTTTGAAAGTTGGGGTAGCTGTCTGGGTAACCAGGGCTCAATATGACGCCTGTCGAATCAGTTCGCATCTCATTGACTGGACACAGAACTGTAAGTAAAAAGGAAACAAACAATAATTACACTGGACAACTTTTCAGAATATTTAGTGTTCTGAATAAGTCAAATAAAAACCTGAACTATAGGATATGCCTAGAGTATACATTCCTGATTCTTCAATACAATAAAATCTGAAACATTTATCATGATTTACTCGAACGGTTTTTTCTGCTACGTCACTTCTCTTGTATGGTCTGGATGGATTGAAAAACAGTGCATCATTACCCTGTTGTGATAAAGTTTACAATTTCAGGTATTACTTTCTGCATTTAGGTCTTCAGTTAAATCTTTATTGAGGCATTCATGGCAGCGATAGAGAAAAGCACACTACAATTGGATTTATTTTCCTTCAACAGCTAATACATGCAAAATGGGTTTTATACTTTATACTTGCTTAAAGCTTTCCACTTAAGAATCTCCACTGTATTTAAAATACTCTCATATTTCATCCTGACATTGAAGTCTTAGACACAGATATTCAGCAGGTTATTAGATATATTGAGTCAGAAATATCAAAATTTAGCCCTTTTGCTTCCTGAGACTAACATATCCTGTGTCACTCTCTAGTTTCCTTCTTTCTAATATCCGTGGAATCCGATATAGGGTTTTAATATAACAAATATAATCAGTGAAATACTTGCAGGATCTATGCAGTCCAGTGAAGCTAAGTTAATACAGTACCCAGAGTCCTATATGTAGGATGCTTCAACATTCTGACCATTGCAAACATTAGTGAAGCCTCTGTCCCCTTCACTATCAGATTTGTGATATCAAAGATGAGAGGACAAAAACAATTGTTGCTTATTAATGTTGTCTCAAACCAGAGAACTGATATTATTATGAAATGTTATCTCTCTTTCCAGTAAATACTCATCCAAAATTTTTACAGGTAAAAGATCAATAACGTTTTGTAGATAACTAAATGGATAGTGATGAATTATAGGACAATGTATTTTATGTGACTGGAAACGGTAGTAACTCTGTTGACTATTGAGTTTATAAAATTTTATGAGACTGTTTAAAAGCAGAAAATTCCATGTTTCTATTGATTATCCTATCTGCAAAATAATTTCTGTCCTGAAGATTGCATGGACATTGAATGGAAAACATTCAGTGATTATTTGTTTTTTGCAGGTGTACGATGTATAGTTTGCATTTTGCCATTGGATTTTGAACTTCTATCTGCTTTTCTGAATATTATTTTCTAAGCTTCTAAATTAATGTATCAAATTAAATTTAGCTGCACAGTTTGACTTCTGCGATCAGAAAAGTGGGATTGGGAAACAATGGTGTTGGGGGAATTTATTACTTTGACAAACAGCATCACATTCTTCAGGTCAATTCATCAGGACAGGAGTATGAGCGTATTGAAAGTGATGTTAGAAACAACCATGCTGATTGCCCCCAATGTGTGAATTAGGATATTCTACTTATTGCTTTTCTCAGGCACATCACATCACAAGTGTTTAATTTTCACAACTTGAAAGAAGCTCTGAGCTCAGAGAAAACATTTATTTGATTTCTGTTTATGCTGAGTAATGCAATTCTGAAAAATAGAAAAAAACATATGCATACAGACATAAATGGATTTTTTTTGTTTCATTTGATCATGCGGGACAAATGCTGGAATCTCTGATCCATGCCGAGAAACAGCTTAGGACTTCTGGTCAAAGGATCAATAGGAAAAAAAAAATCAAGCCACAGCTAGAATTTGCACACCCAACGTAACACTATTTACAGTTATAGACTCATAGAGATGTACAACACAGAAACAGACCATTCAATTCAATTTGTCTGTGCTAACCAGATATCCTAAATTTATCCAGTCCCATTTGTCAGCATTTGGCCTGTCTCTCTCCAAACTCTTCGTATTCATGTACCCATCCAGGTGCCTCTTAAATGTTGTAATTGTACCAACATCCATCACTTCCTCTGGCAGTTTATTCCATACACACACCATCATCTGCATGAAAAAGTTGCTCCTTTAGGTCCCTTTTAAATCTTTCCACTCTCACCTTAAACCTATGCCCTCTAGTTTTGGACTCTTCTCTTTAGCTCCAGCTATTTTCCAGGTGATGAGTTCTCAGCATACCTTTTATCTACATTCCCTCCTCCACCAAGGAATAAATTCTTGGCTGTCTATGGGAATTTCACATTTTACGAACTGTAATGAGCACTGACAAGGCCCTAGAAAATTCCCCAGGTGCTGCTGAGGATATCAACAGCGCCACTATACTAATATACAGCCATAACACTAGGTATGGGTGGCACAGTTGCTCAGTGGTTAGCACTGCTACCTCACAGCACCAGGGACCTGGGATAACAAGGTGTGGAGCTGGATGAACACAACAGGCCAAGCAGCATCATAGGAGCAGGAAAGCTTGACGTTTCGGGCCTAGACCCTTCATCAGAAATGCATTTCTGATGAAGGGT